>VUQH01081377.1:0-18208 GCA_015106775.1 Etroplus canarensis | reverse complement strand
GGGCCCAGCCACCCAGGACCGCCAAAAAGGGTGGCCAGCGTTCACGCCCAGCCGTCCGGCCACGGATTCCAGAGACCCCAAGAATCCACAGCCCCGGGAAGACAGCAGCAAGGAGCAAGGAGGGACAGAGTGGAAACCTTTCTAAGGGCAGATGTGCAGCAGTGAATGCAGTCCTTACTGCGGATGATTTGATGCCAATCCTGACATTCAGCAACTTCTTAATAGTAATTGAATAGACAACTGAACAACAGCTCCCTCCCTCTGTCGTGTGTCCTTTGACCTTCGTGAGTTGACATGCTCACCCTGGGAGCTGCTATGCCCAGCAGCAGCAGTGGCGATGGCAAACGCTGAGGCTGGTGACATGGTGCAGCGAGCGTTCTCCCCTGATGTGACTGTGAGGAACCAGAGACATTAAAAAAAACAAGATGTAAAACAGCGCCTGCTCTCTGTGCGTGATCCGTTTTGTATAATGTGTGAATGCGTATGTTTGTACACTTTCTACCTCCTGCCTGACGGTAGCGGAGATGCCTTGGCGTCGAAGGCGAGCGGCAGGGAGACATGTCGCCTGGCTCGCTGGCGGCCGGCGACTCAGGAATAAATTTGTCCAGCGATACCGACTCCAGGACAGCTGTGAGGGAATATATGTCAAACTTCAAACATATATATTGGTTACTTTTGAGGAACACCTACATAAAGGGTAGAAAACAACAGAACTGGAGGTCTAAAACAAACAAAACACAAAAGTAGCAGGACGAAAATGGTCAGATTGACGATCGGTTCAGAGGTGAAGGTGGTAGATGGTTTCACATTGAATCTAGAGGATTAAACGTGTTTGCAGGTTCATGGAGCTCACACTGATCGTGTAAATTTATGTCAATTCATTTTTTTTATACAGCACCATTTAGCAACAAATGTCACCTCAAGGTGCTTTACACTGTAAGGTAAAGATCCTACATAATTAGAGGAAAAACTCCAACAGTCACCATCCCCTGAAAGCAAGCACTTGGTGACGGTGGGAAGGAAGAACTCCATTTTAACAGGAAGACACATCTGGCAGAAACAGGCTCAGAGATTGGCAGCCATCTGCCTCAACCCTATATCTAATGTTATTTCATGAATATTTGTGACATTTTTAGTGACAGTTGAGGTGCAGAGTTTTAGCTAGAACGTCAGCTCACAGATCTGGCTAATGTGAACATAACTGATGTTTTATGATTTTGATTTAGAATGCCAAAAGTGTGAAAGTTTCATTTATACTGTAGGGCTAGATCTAACCCAACCACAAGTGTAGTCCTAGTGCTGGTCCCAAGCCCAGGTAAAGGGGGAGGGATGCATCAGGAAGGGCATCCGGCGTAAAGTCTTTGCCAAATCTAAATGCGTAATAATAATACATGATCCGCTGTAGTGACCTCTAACGGGAGCAGTTGAAAGAAGAAGACTGCAGGGCTAGATCTACAACTAAAGAGAGAGACAGTCACCAGTTAACCTAAACCCTTTGCATGTCTTCGGACTGTGAGAGCCCACGCAAGCATGGGGAGAACATGCAAACTCCTAATTTGAAGCCAGCCCCTCTTGCTGTGAGGTGATGGCGGCCCTATATAAAAAATAAAAAATTACAATAAGCTGGTTGCATAAGAGCATTCAGTCTTTTTTGGTACACACCCTTCATCAATTAAAGTGACTCTTATTAACTCCAAATAAAATAAAAACAATAAAAACACTGCCCATCTCCAGAAGAACACCATACCCATGGTGAAGCACGGTGGTGGCAGCATCATGCTTTGGGGTCGTTTTTCTTCAGCTGGGGCTTTAGTCAAGCTGGAGGGACTTGTGAACAGTTCCAAATACCAGTCAGTTTCGGCCCAAAATCTTCAGATGTCTGCTGGAAAGGTGAAGCTGAAGAGGAATTTTACCAATCAGCACCACAATGACCCCAGGCATACACCCAAACCAACCAAAGAATGGCTTCACCAGAAGAACATTCAAGTTTAGGAATGGCCCAGCCAGAGCCCAGACCTGAATCCAACTGAAAATCTGTGAGGGGACCTGAAGAGGGCTGTGCACAAGAGGTGCCCTCACAATCTGACAGATCTGGAGCACTCTGGCAAGGAAGAGCGGGCAACTATTACGAAGCCAAGATGTGCCATGCTGATAGACTCCTACCCAAAAAGACTGAAAGCTGGAATTAAAAAGGCACTTCAACAAACCATTAGTTCCAGGGTGTGCACTAAGTCAGCTGAATGTTTTTCTTTCATTGCCACCTTACCACCAGAGAGGACAAATGACATGTCACTGCACTTTTACCAGCTCATTAACGTGTTTATCTATATACCAGCAGAAAAACCACAGCACAGTTTACAGCATGTCAAAGTTTTAAAGCTTTTTACACGCCGTTTCAGGTCTAACCATTTCTTTGGAGCTGTACTTCACTACTCACCTAAATTTGTGCTGAACGTAAAATATTTCTTTGTTTCTCAGGTAAGAAATATAGTTTTTTTTCATGATTTCTTAAATTATTTTTCAAATAATAACACTTTTAAGCTGCCTCGCTTCAAGTATTTGAATTACGCAGTGTGATAACTAAAAGACTGAAAAATAAGTTCAGGTGTTTCTCCAGAGAGTGTCTCATTCTGTGGACGGGCAGCTGATATCCTCGCTCTGCTCTGCTGTCTCAGTGAGCGTGGTGCAGTGGTGTATAAACTGGTGCTTTGTGTTCTGGACCGAGTAGCCCTCCAGCTTACAGCGCATCCTCAGAGCAGAACAAGGAGTGTCATCACCAGCTATAATCCAAGACAGCGGGATGCTAGTCAAGAGACCATCTGCAGGGAACGAAAGTCAAGAGCTTGTAGAGAAGCAGGAGATAAGAAGGGCCGGGGCATTCCGGTGAGGAACATTTCACGAAATGAGAGTGAGAAGATTGCCCACAGGCAAACTGATGAACAAAAAAATAAAATGCTAAATATATTTGCCACTGATTAATATACACTATATGGACAAAAGTATGTGGCCACACCTCTTAATCACTGAATGCAGGTGTCTGATTCAGTCCCATTGCAACAGGTATATAAAGTTCAGCAGCTAGCCATGCAGTCTGCCTTTACAAACATCAGTGAAAGAACGGGTGGTTCTAAAGAGCTCACTGAATTCCACTGTGGTACTGTCATAGGATGCCACTGTTACAACAAGTCGGTTTGTCAAATTTTTGTCCCTGCTAGATATTCTAACCTCAACTCTAAGTGTTATTATTGCAAAGTGGAAGACTTCAGGAACCACGGAAACTCACCCGCAAAGTGGCAGACCACGTAAAGTTACAGAGCGGAATCACCGAGGCCTGAGGCACATACTGCGTAAAAGTTGCCAACGCTCTGCAGAGTTCCAAACCTCCTGTGGCATTAACATCAGCACAAAAACTGTTCAGTGAGGGGTCCATTGCTTGGGTTTCCATTACAGAACATGCCTTGTGACATAAAGCATGCTGTCACTGGGCATGTTCTGTGAAGCATCTGGAAGTTTCATGAGTCTGGGTTTTACAAATGCCAGGATAACGTTCCTTGCCTGACTGCATTGTGCCAACTGCAAAGTTTGGTGGAGGAGGGATAATGCTATGGAAGGGAAATGCTTCACCTTACTAAGACATTTTTGCCCCAGGGCACAGCACAGCGTTCATAAAGACATGGTTGGATGAGTTTGATGTGGAAGAACTCGACTGGCCCACACAGAGCCCTGACCTCAACCTCATGCAACACCTTTAGGATGAACTTGAATGGAGACTGTAAGCCAGGCCCTCTCATCCAACATCCGTGTCTAACCTCACATCTGCTCTTCTGGATGAATGGGCAAGACTTCCCACAGACACGCTCCGACATCTCGTAGAAAGCCTTCCCAGAAGAGTGGAAGCTGTTAGAGCTGCAAAACTCCATATTAATGCCTCTGGATTTAGAACGGGAAGTCAAAAAAGCTCCTGTAGGCAGAATGTGTTGATAAGCGGCTCAATACTTTTGTCCACAATGGTGTCCCTCTCTAAGTAAACTGTGTGTAATGAAAACAAAGGAAATATTACAATACATGTAAACAACTGTTTTTTTATTCTGAATAGTACATCTACTTTATTATAACAAAAGCAATGAGAAAGTTTAGAAAAGGAAAAGTAAAAAAGCGAAAGAAATCAACCTTCATATGAACGTGCACACCAGACAGCGTGCTGCTGATGTGCATGTTTGAACTTGTAGGTCACAAGCTGCTATTCTAGCTGCTATCAGAGGGCTCTCCATTGTTGCCCATTCAATGTCGTCTTCTTCCCAGAAGGCACTCTGGGTGCCTGTAAGAGGCTCTCTTCATCTCTCCTTTCTCTTCTCTGCAGTTTGTTCTCAAAGATTTTCTGACCTAGTGCTTCACCGCTGTTTTTATCCTGAGCAGGCTGTCAGCAATAGCCAGATGGTGATCTACGAGCACAATTATTCCAGTGTTGGGTAATGATGACCTATTTATGTCTTTCACTGGAGTCTGGGTGGGCAGGCCGCATCAGGAATAAATAAAGGATTTTCATAGGAGGAGAGTTTAGGGCCACTTTTGCAGCAGATGGTGGAAAAGTTTAAAGATACTGTTATAAAATAATGCGCTAAAAACAGGTATCTGTGAGTGGACTCTCAGGCGTGTGCCCACACATGTGCTGATGTTCATATGGGACTGACAGAGTGTGAATCATATGCTTTTGTGCTGCATATACCCACCCCTGCGGATGCTGCGCCTCAGCTTCCCACAGAAGGCGTCGATGCGAGGCAGCTCTCCGCTGACATCCTCCCCTGCAGCTGGACTCAGCTCTGGGGAACTGGGACCGCGGCTGAGGTCCAGCGGAGCCTTGGTGCAGACGGGAGGTGGCGAGGACACCCCGGAGGCCTGGGGCAGGCTGGGAGAGCGAGTGGCAGTGGGCGGAGGGGAGGAGAAGCCAGAGGGGGCCCTGGTAGAGCCAGGAGGAGGAGAAGAGATGGACGGGCTGTGGCTGGAGGTCGGGGAGTTGGCCGCGGAGGAGGAGGGGGTGGTAGACAGGTCCAAGGCTCCCGTTTTCACACTGATAGGGGAGCTCAGGGAGAGCTTGCGGCAGTGGACGGGGGAGGAAGTGCGAGAGGGGATGGAGAGAGGAGGAGGAGAGGAAAACTTGCGACACAGTCTCGGGGATTTGCTGTTCAAGGGGTCGGTTCCCCACGTACCCTGGTTGGTGGCAAAGAACAGCTCCAGAGACCTAAGAGAAAGCAAAGGAATTGATGAGTAGCTCCTGACAAGAACAGGGGCCGAATGAAACACCAGTCCTACTGAGTGTATTTACTTGGACTGGTCCAGCGCAAGCTGTGTGATCTTCAGACTGTAGTCAGGACACAGGGACATGATGGACAGACGGTCATATGAATGCTGCTCGATCCTGGGTCGGTGACAGGAGTGAAAGGAAGGGATGCATGAGGAGGATGAGAGGACCAACAGAACATGTGGAAGCAGGCAGCCATGCATGTTAGATGTGAGGAGAGGGACCATGAACATTAGGATGGCCTGTTACAAACAGAGACATGTACCTTACAGGTATGGAGGTGAATGGCTTTTTGTAGATGTCAGCCAGTTTGTCGATGACCACGGTAGCTGTGGTGAAGATCCTGTAAGTGTGGAGGAAGGTGTTGAGGAAATCTATGGAGAGGAAGCGCAGGTCTGTCAGGCGTTCCAGCAGGCGCTCCACGCTGGCGTATCGGATCTGTGGAACTTTGCAGGAGTTGAGAGTCTTAGAGAAGCAAATATCGACGTCGTCTTTATGCAGTCGGGCGTCAGACCTGAAGAGAAAACGACACCAAGCTCAGGTCAAATCGTTATCTAAGGGATGATGCTGTTTCTTTCCTAATCTCATCAAAACACCACCAACAACAGTGAGTTAGTATATTACCTCTGGTTTATCTGTAGCTCCCATTGGCCGATCACTTACAATGGTTATAGTCATCGGCCACTTCATTAGGTATATCTGTTCAACTGCTTGTTTAATGCAAAAATCTAAGCAGCCAATCACATGTCAGCAACTCAGTGCATTTACATGACCTGCTGGAGTCCAAATCAGGCATCAGAGTTTCTGAGTGTTTCAGAAACAGCTGATCCAGTGGGATTTTTCCCACACAGCCATCTCCAGGATTTTTAGAGATTGATCAGAAAAAGAGAATCCAAGTTGTTTGATGCCAGAGGTCGGAGCAGAATGGCCAGAGTACTTTGACCAGATAGGAAGGCAACAGTAATTCAGACAACCACTGATTATAACCGAGCTATGCAGAAGAGCATCTCTGAAGGCACAACACAGCGACTCTTGAAGCAGATGGGCTGCAGCAGCAGCAGAAGACCCCACAGGGTGCCGCCCCAGAACAGGAAACCGAGGCTACAATCTGCTCACCAAGACTGGGCAACAGAAGAATGGAAAAATGTTGCCTGGTCTGACGAGTCTCGATTTCTGCAGCAATATTCAAATGGTAGGGTCAGAATTTGAATTAAACAGCATAGAAGCATGGAACCATCCTGCATCGTAGCAACAGTTCCAGCTGGTGGTGGCGTAATGGCGTAGGGGCCATTTTATTGGCACACTTGGGGCCCCTTAGTAGGAACTGAGCATCGTTTAAGCACCACAGCCTACCTGAGTACTCCCTGCAAACATTCTGACATTTAATAACTGTCGCTTGGCTTTTTTTTTTTAATGTCGATGTCTAGTTGAACCAGCATCACAGATGTTTCCTCCACATCGGTTGGAAGTAGCTGTAAAATGCTGCCTCGACATCACTGTTAGACTTTCTAGCAAGATAAAGTTTGACCAAGGAGAAGATGTCAAGGTTTCACCCATGATTGCTGGGAAGTCCATCCCTTTAAGACCACAGTGTACCCATCTTGTGATGGCTGCTTCCAGCAGGTTAACACACCACGTCTCAAAGCTCAACGATCATCTCAAACTGGTTTCTTGCACATTAAATTTGTTCACTGCACTCAGATGTGCTCCACAGGCAACAGATCTCAGTCCAGCAGAGCACCTTTGGGATGTGGTGGAACAGGAGATTCACATCACGGACAAATCTGACAAATCTGCAGCAACTGCGCGATGCTATCATGTCAGTATGGAGACAACGCTCTGAGGAACCTCTCCAGCACCTTGCTGAATCTATGCCACAAAGAATTAAGGCAGTTCTGAAGGCAAAAGAAGGGCCAACCTGGTACTGGCAAGGAGTATCTAATGAAATGGCCAGTGACTGTATAATTTAAATAACTTTCAGTGTTAGTTGTTTTTTATCAACAGTGCTTCAACAGAAGAAAATAGTGCATTTGATGGGGATTATTTTCAGTGGTGGATTAATGTACATTTATCCAGTGCTTGAGTGAGTCTGTGGAGCAGCAGGGTGCTGCAAAGTGAAACTGATGATTGCATTAATTAAACGCAGTTATTTTTTCCTTACTTGATCATATGTGGCACAGAAACTTTGGAGTTCTCCTCAAACACACTGGTCATTAGGCCATTACATCGGATGTTATCGATGCACTGAAACACAAAGTGGAGAAAAAAAAAATGATGAGAACTGGTCACCGGTAGGTCAGTTAAAATCCGTGTTTGCACCTTTGACCTGTCACCTGGCTGATATCGCTGGTCCAGGCGGCTTTCTCCTGGCGGGAAGGAGCCAAGAGGACAACAGAGAAGGACTGACCGTCAGGAGGCTCCACCACAATTTTAAACTCCAAATGGTTGAAGCCTTGACCCGCTGCGTTGTCTGCAGCAAAGCAAAACAAACCACGACTCAGTTCACCTCACATGCACGGCCAAAGGAAATGAAGATTGGAGGAAGACACTCACAGTCCTCATCACTGGCATCCAGCTCCTCAATCAGAGTGCACTCGATCAGGGACAAAGCTCCCCCCTGCTGTTAATGGAAGAAAATAGACTCCTTAGGTTATTTTTGTCACTTTTTATTTGACAGTATGTCTCACAAAGGGAGATGGGAAACCAGTGAAAGAGTTTTTGATGTGCCACTTTCTACAGAAAATCACGTTCTGTAGATGCACGAAGAAAACTAAGACTAAGGCTTTCATTTCAAAGGGAGCTCATCTTTGGAAGGCAGGAAAAGGCTGGTTGCTTAACACTTATCAATTAACACAACTTGTTTCATGAATGCAGCAGCACTCAGTTTCTAACAGTGCATTAGGGTTTCAGGCTCGCTTCAAGGCTTAGTCCCCATAGGCTCCCATGTTAAAATGCCCATCTTAACAGCACTGAAAGCAGCATCCATTTGGATATTAGTATGGCTGGGGTGTGGCCATTTCGATCGCGGTCTGTGAGCCCTCACTCCCACTCTCGACTGTGGCTGTGCTTCTTAATGGCAAATAATGTAATGTCAAACGTAAGTGGTTATCGTTGCAAAGTGCAAGGAACCGCAGCAACTCAGCAACAAAGTGGCAGACCGTGTAAAGTTACAGAGCAGGGTCGCCGAGTGCTGAGACAAATGGTGGGTAAAAGTCACCAGTGCTCTGCGGGGTCATTGTCCCCTGTCCTCCACGGTTCAGACCTGCCTTCTGTCTGTCTGTCTTAGTCTCTCCTCTATCGGGCGTGGGTGTGGGCCGCATTAACTCGGCTCGGTTTCCAGGAGTAGGCGTGGCTGGGGAAGGGTCTGGTTGGCGTGCCTGGTTCTCATGATCGTTGCCTCCTGTATTTAAACCTGGTTCTCTCCTCCACTTGTTGCTGGATTGTTAGCTACATGCAGAATCTCAGGCTTTAAAATGTGGAGTCCAAAACCAGTGGCTGATGTCACTAGGCTACATCCATCTTTTATATTCAGTCTATACCCTAAACACTGTATTTATTCCACTTATGATTCTATCAAACAGAGGAGACATTCCTAATATGGTCATTTCAGGTACATAACTTTGGCTTGTTTCAGACAAATGATGTAAGAAAAATGAGGATTATTTTAAACTGAGTCACAGAAATCCACTTTAGTAATATCCAAGAATAAAAATATTGAGTTGGGAATTAGCAAACATCCTCTGTAATAACTTTTTATATATGAAGCGATTCTTCTCTCATATCTTTGCAAACTGGCTTCAGAGTTCATCATCATTATGATCTGAAACTGCAGGAGCAGCATCTGTTTGTGCTGGGCAGAGGAAAGAAAGACATCCGTGTTTTCTGCTCCAAGGGGAAATTAAATTCATGAATGTGCCATCTGAAAGTGAACCGAGGCTTTCAGCGCTCATTTATTTTTGTTGCCGATGTTGTGCCGTGCTGCTCGAAACTTTGAACGCCACAGTCCTGGTGAGGTATCTCTTGACAAACAGGCTGCTAATCTCAAGGGGAGTGACCACGGAGAGTAAATAAATACAGTGGCTTGCAAAAGTATTTATACCCCCCCCCCACCACCACCTGCAGTCAAAAAGTAGTGAAAAAGCTGCGGACAGGAGAGGCTGACCTTGAGCAAGTGAAGCTTCCCTCCAGATGTTCGGGTGCAGATGAGGAAGTGCTTGGTGAAAAGAAAGCACTGCCTCTCTCCTTCCTTCCTCAGAGAGAGGGAGCCCAGGCGCACCTTACTGAGAACGCCCCGCTCGCTGCTGGATGGCAGCTGGATGAGAGAACCTGCCCGCAGAGAGGATGCCAGGTAAACTGACGGAGAACTGGAAGAAAGGGAGTTTAAGGCGGTACAAAATACGGAGACAGAAGTTCACCTTGTCTGACGAAGGTCTGGCTTGTGTCTAAAAGGATGTCGCAGCCTTCTACAATCATCCTTTCGATGGCCAGGTTCTTCCTGATGTTCTCTGTGTCGCTGACTTCATCGTGCATCATCCTGACAAAATCATCACCCACAAAGCACCAGTTTAATACAACATTTGACTGACATGGTGGTGAGTGGACAGTCACACAACATCCAGTCCAGGGACACAAATGCAATTTTCAATCAAATGAAGACATGAAGGTACAGCTTTTTCTACATGTCTTTCTATCAACCTGGACAAATGCCATTCTTTTAGCTAAACTTCATTACTGTTCAAGCATTTTTAAAATGTTTAAGTTATGTTGCCCTGCTCCACATTACACTGATCTTCAGCATGCCTATAAAAAGTATTCACCCCTCAGATGTTTCACCCGTTCATTGCTTTAATAAATGAAATCACAGTCAATATAATGACAAACTATTTTGACAATAATTTGTGAAAAAAAACTTCTTTAATGTCAAAGTGAAAGTTTTACAACTAATGCCAATTAATTAAAAATATATAAGTTACAATAAATGTTTGCATAAATATTCCCCCCTTTAGGTCAGTCTTTAGTAGATGCACCTTTAGCTGGACTCTGTGTGGACATGTCTCAGTCAGGCTGGACATCTGGACACTGACATTTTTTCTACATTCTTCCTTGCAAAACAGCTCAAGCTCTGTCAGGCTGCTCAGGGATCAGGTCTGAGGAGCTCTTTTCAAGTCCAGCCACAAATACTCGACTGATTGAGATCTGGGCTTTGACGTGGCCAATCCAGAACCTTCACCTTGTTGTCCTTGAACCATTTCTGTGGAGGTTTTGCTGTATGCTTGGGGTCGTTGTCTTGCTGGAAAATATAAATCTTCTCCCAAGCCGCAGTTCTCCTGCAGACTGAGTCAGATGATCCTCCAGGATTTGGTGATACTTTTCTGCATTCTCTACCTTTACAAGCCTTTAAGAAGCATCCCCAGAGCATGATGCTGCCACCACCATGCTTCACAGTGGAGATGGTGTGTTTGTGGTGATGTATGGTGTTTGGTGTTTGCCAAACATATTGTCTAGTCTGATGGCCAAAAAGCTCAATTTTTGTCTCATCAGAACAAAGAACCTTCTTCCAGTTGACCTTGGAGTCTCCCACATACCTTTGGGTGAATTCCAGGAGTGATTTCATACAAGCTTTTTCCAACAGTGGCTTTCTCTTTGCCACTCTCGCACACAGCTTGGACTGGTGAGAAACCCATCTGAGCCACTGAAGCTTTTAACTCCTTCAGAGTGGTGGTGTCCTCCCTCACCAGTCTTCTTCCTGCCCGGTCACTCAGTTTGTGAGGACGTCCAGCTCTAGGCAGATTTAGACAAGTGCCATACTCCTTCCATGTCTTAATGATGATCACCTGACACACATCAGCTGCACTCAGGTGATCTCCATGTCACTAACTGTGACACTGCTGGAATCAACCAGCTGGACCTCTGTTGAATTAGGTCAGTCCCTTTAAAGGGGGGGAAATTTATGCAAACATTTATTTTGCACTATACATTTTTAATTAACTGGCATTAGCTTGTAAAACTTTGTTTTCACTTTGCTTTTTTTTGCAAATTCTTATCGAAAAATCCTAATAATATTGACAATGCCTTCATTTATTAAAGTACCAAAATGGTGAAACATCCAAGGGAGTGAATACTTTTTATAGGCATTGTAAATGATGGACGTAGCCAGGGTTCTGTCTAGAGGGGGCCAATTGGGCTGGGCAATGCTCAGCATCATTAAATGAGAGCATGTATAGGACCAGTACTTCACTGAAGTACAGTTTATATGTACTTTTACATCATTTAAATATTTCTGTGCTATTCTGCTTTCAGCTCCAACTCCTCTTCACCCCTGAATTCTTTATATTTTGACTCTAAAGAGCTGAACTTCCTTGTCATTTTTGAAAGTGGTTTTGAGCAATAGCTCTCCAGGTTTCCTGAAGGTCTTTCAACATTTTTCTTTGGAAAAGCACTGCTTTTTTAAGACTCATCTTCAGTCCAATCCTTGTGCCTGACACTCCTTAAAAAAGCTGAGGAAAGTGGACAGTGGAGAACAAAAAAATGTGTCGTGAGTTAAAAAAAAATTCTCCAGCAGATGCGCAGTATCTGAAAGTCATGTCTTTAAGAAACAGGACAAAATCCAGGGAAGACCTGACCAAGGTCCTGACAGATGCATCTGGCCCTGCAGCTGATCCACCTACTGGCCCTTAAAGCCTCATGAGAAACGGTCTCCGTGGGGGGTGGCTGTCAAGAAGACACTCTTAAGGAAGAAAAAAGGCTTTCTCTCTTCTCTTTCTCGTCACCCCCAACTGATCGAGGCAGATGGCCGCCCCTCCCTGAGCCTGGTTCTGCTGGAGGTCTCTTCCTGTTAAAAGTGAGGTCTTCCTTTCCACAGTCGCCAAGTGCTTGCTCATAGGGGACAGTCTGATTGTGGAGGTTTTCTGTCTAATACTGTAGGGTCTTCACTTTACAGTGTAAAGCACCTTCAGGAAACTTTTGTTGTGAATTGATGCTATATAATTAAAATTGAACTGAGCTGAATTGAAATGAATTGTACAGGTATGACAGTGAGTGTCACAGTCATGTTTGCGTATGTGGCTCGCGTAAGCCTCATGCGCATCGCGTCAGCATATCTTCACCCACAGCGTGAGGATTTATCGGTTCACAGCCCGAAGGTGTCGCACTGAGCACGAACACTCACTTCGACAGCTCCTCCAGTTTGGATTTGGCAAACTCCAGACTCTTGCGCTCCACATGCTCATGAGGTGTGTGCGCCAGCAGCTCATGAAGAGTGATGATGTATCGCGGTATCTAAAACGTAACACACGCATGATTATGTGAAAAATCTGCCAGACACTCCAAGCTGAACTGACTGCAAAAAAAAGATAATCATGGTAAGTTAACCCAAAAATGTCACCACAAGGAAACTGACTTTTTAAACAGGTTGTTTTGTCCCATCTTTAGTTATTACAGTGTCAGCATTAGTGGTGTACCTTTTAGCCTTACTGTGCACATATAATTTCCCCACTGTAGCTCTTATAAACAAAAGCTACTGGATATCAGCGTTTGATGTAAAAAGTACCTGGAACATGGGATAAGTGAGGAAGGTCTCCAGCATCCGGCCCTCACACGCAGCGTTAGATTCGTACTGCTTCAGCAGCTTGTCAAAGTCTCTGTTCTGCTTACAGTTTGCCAGCACCTGCAGGCTGTACTGGTGGTTTCGCACAAACTCCTGGTAAATGTTCAGCATGGGCAGCAAGATGTCAAACAGGTCCGCTAGGTGTGAAAAAGAAAACACGCTTCACATTCAGTTCATGCAGTCGACGTATGAGCCTCAGACTCCTCCAGAAGCTGTCAAGACAATATCAACAAAAGTCCTGCATTTCATGAAATTAAGAACGAGCAGGTATAAAGTGTCTAAAACTTGTATTAATGGGCTAAAACGTGTGCACGATACGAGGTGTGTTCAAAAAGTCCCACAACTAGAAAAAACCAACACACACCAAAGCAAATGTATAGTTTGTGGATCTCCCCTTCAAGTACAGTAACACGCAAAAGTCTTGATCCACCCCTCACTTCTTTTTAGTTTGCTATGAAAATGGGAAGCCATTCTTAACCCTAGTCCTGCCAGCTAGACGACCGGCAGTGAATGAAAACACCGGAAGTGATCAATATATGGACAACCGGCAGTACATGAAACTTATCTGGGGCATCAATATATTGAGGTCTCACTGAGTGATGAATATATATTTGAAATTTTTGGTTCAAGTCATTGTCAATATGTACAGAGGAGGTCAGGAGAGAGGTCCAGCAGCGCACAGCCGTCTGTAAAACACGGTGGGGGCTCTGTCATAGTTTGGGGCTGCAGGTCAGCCTGTGGTGTTGGGGACCTTGTCAAAAAAGTACCGTCCGATTTTGAGCCACCATGTAATACCATCTGGAACGTGTCTGATTGGCAGCGGCTTCATGACAACGATCCCAAACACACTGCCAATGCAGTAAAAGCCTACCTGGATAGAAAAGCACACAATGGAACCCTATTAGTCTCACAGCCTCCCCAGAGTCCGGAATACAAAGCAGTGTGGGATCATCTTGACAGAGAATGGAACAAACGGCAGCCAACTTCCAAAGAAGAGCTGGAGAACTATTCCTGAACACGACTTAAAGAAATCAGAAGAAAGCTTGCTTAGGAGAGTTCAGGCTGCGTTACAGAATAAAGTAAATCATAGCAAACATCGTCTTTCAAGCTCGTTAGAATTGTACAAGCTCTGGTTTTGCCTTATGTATTGTATTTTCATTGACGTTCAATAGATTGCTGCACCTATTTCCCGAAAATGTATATCTGATTAAGCACTGCTGCACCAATCCCACAGCTCCTGCCACATTTGGATTGTTCTCTGGTAGCCCACTTGTAACCAAAATGTCTTCAAACTGAGTTTTGTTTTGGAGGACAGAGTCACTGAGAGAAAAAAAGAGAATCCTGCTCTTCTGATGTGTTATGAGTGCACAGTGATGCATTGGTACATCCTCCACTCCACTCCACTCATTTGCACCTAAAGTTCTCCCACAGGTGCCTCAAGAAAGAATGCTGACCGCTGCATTCTTTCAATGTGAACAAACCTAAGAAGGAACAGCTTACATACTTCTGCTCACATCTCCTGCTAATTGCCTTTAATCTTCAATTAAAAGCTGCTGCTTGGCCCCTGTCTTGTGCCCAGAGACCATCTGTCATCATCATCATGATCATGGTCTGTGTAAGTGGTCAGAATTTGACTTCTATAGATAGCAACCCCACTGGAAAAGCAGCCGAGAGATGCACAAGGAAGCTTGAAGGGGAGGTCGGCCAAATGGAGATCAGATATGTTTCTTGTCTTTGTAGGCACAGCAGCTTTTTGATGACAGACAAGCTGCGAGCTCTGCAATACTCACCCAGAACTAGAGTGGGCCAGTTGGCAATCCGGGCCTTCAGACCTTGGTGGAAGATCTCATGCAGAAACATGATGGTCTCACTAGAGCGAGAGAGGGGAGTAGTTTCAATCCACTCTAAATGAGTCTAATAATGTAATTATTAGGCAGTAAAAACATAGTGGGTTCAGTGCATGTTCTCCCCGTGCCTGGGGAGCGGCTGTTCTGTAAGCATGAACAGTTCGTGTCTCTACAGTGGTGTGAAAAGTATTCATCTCCCTTGGCATTGTTTCCCATTTTTTTGTGTTACAACCTGTGATTTAAATGCATGCTCATCCTTTTTTTGGATTTTATGTAATGAACCTATATAAAAATTCCAAATTGGTTAAGTAAAATAAGAAAAGGCATTTTCAAAAATTAAAGTCTGGGCTTTGACTAGGCCATTCCAACACAATAACACGTTCCTCCTAAACCACTCCAGTGTTGCTCTGCCAGTATGCTTGGGGTCATTGTCCTGCTGGAACGTGAACCTCCGTCCCAGTCCCAAATCCCTGGAAGACCGAAACAGGTTTTCCTTAAGAATTTCCCTGCATTTAGCACCATCCATCATTCCTACAATTCTGACCAGTTTCCCAGTCCCTGCTCATGAAAACACGCCCACAGCAGGATGGTGTTCTTGGGGTGATGAGTAGTGCTGGCTTGGTGCCAGACAATGTTTTCCTTGATGGTTAAAAAGTTCAATTTTACTCAACTGAGGGGACCGTTTTCCATGTGTTTGAGGAGTCTCCCACATGTCTTTTGGCCAACGCTAAATATGATTTCTTATTTTTTCTGTAGGTACTGGCTTTTTCTGGCCACTCCTCCATAAAGCCCAGCTGTGTGGAGTGTCCAGCTTATAGTGGTCCTATGGACAGATACAGCAGTCTCTGCAGCAGGGTGACCTTTGGTCTCTTTGTTGCCTCTCTGATTAATGCCCTCCTTGCCCGGGCTGTGAGCTTTGGTGGACGGTCCTCTCTAGGCAGGTTTGTTTGTATAACCCGACTCTGATTTGTCTGTTTGGAGAGCTCTTTTGTCTTCATGGCGTTGCACACTCTGGGGTCTTTCAGATCACGTGACACTCAGACTGCACACAGGTGGATCTTATTTAACTATTTATGTGACTTCTGAAGGTAACTGGTAGCACCAGATCATATTTAGGGGCTTCATAGCAAACATTTTTGTTTCTCTAGTTATTAGAAAATTTTTAATATGTTTTTGTCCAAATTTGAGCGATTGTGTGTTGTCCATGGCATAGGATAAAACAAAACAACTTTAAATTAGAGATTGCAATACTAAAAAAATCGTAAAAATGCCAAGGAGGTGAATCCTTTTGTAAGTGGTAATTACACACTGTGAGCCAAAATATTTGTGTGAAATTCACTTTTACATAAAACAAGAAGAAGCGAGATGCACCTGTTGAGGAAGATGCTGCTGACGTCGTCATGGCTGATGGGAGGTTTCTTGGAGCTGGCTGCCATTCGGAGGGGCCTGAGGAAGCAGTTCACCAGGATGGAGAGCTGGTGGACATACTCCGTCTCTGCTTCCACCATGTTGAACACGATCTGGTTCCTCTTCCTCATGCTCTCAGCGTGCGGGGAGCAGATGTAGTCCTGGACGATGATCTTCCACTTCCTCCGGCACAGCCAGCCACGCATGAAACTTTGCACCTGTACGGCCACAGCACAATAAGCATCTCTTGTCACAGTGTTGCTTTGCACATCAACACGCGGTTACAGCTCTTTACCTTTTTGATCTTTTTAATATCGGGGTCTTCCTCCTCTTGGTTGTTCTGATAAGGCCTCATCTTTTCCTTGGCTTTGTTCAACACTACAATCTGCAACAACGACAACAGCTTCCATGTGAACACGCTGGCAGAGAATATGAAATATTCATGCCACCACTTTAGTGTTAAAAAAAACAACACCACAAATATCTGGCTGCATAGCAAGAAAGTAATGGGTCCTGCAATCACTGGAGCCATGCTGCGCCTTAATTTAAGCATCTGCATGCTCTGATCTCAGGGTGCATCTGGACGCCTGTGCACAGCCATGCATGTGTGACAGCACGTGCGTTTATGTATGCACACAGATGTGGATGCACTCGTGCATACCTCGGCTTTGAGCCTCTCGATTTCTGTGTCCTGGTCCTCCAGCTGAGTGCGAAGCTGATTGGCCGCAACCTTCTCAGTCTCCATGATCTGGACCAGGTGGATGTACTTCTGCATCAGGACCTCACGCTCGATGATGATGTCAGAGTAGCTAAAAAGAGCACGGGGGGGGGGGCAGGAATGAAGACATGCGGGTGAGGGTGGTAATTCAACGTGCACTGAGAGCTTATGTGACAATTCTCGTTAGTTATATACTGGAAAGACTCGGAAAGGCCGCAACCTGCTGTTGTGCGCACCTGCTGTAAGGTGTCATTATGGGCAAGTGAAAGCATTTTTTTTTCCTACTGAATGTTACGCTAAAAATAGGAAAGAAAGCCACGAAAGAGAGTGAGTGCAGAGAGAAACAGAGGTCGAGTGGCGAGATCAAGTCTGTGATGTAACCAGTGTAGCAGTACAGCACCAGTGTGACCTACATGTGAACCGCTGCAAGCAGAAAGCGTGCGCACTCGCACACACAGACATGTTAAATGTGGAATGGCATGAGGTAGTGGTGTCAAATGTGCATCAGCGCAAAGAAAAAGCAGCGTTTGAGTTGCTCTGTTTAAAAGCACACAGTTTGCTGTGGTTCACCAACAGTGTAGAAACTGTAAGAAGAAACTGTGACACATTTTACTGCAGGATAAAGACAATAAGAATGAAAAGAAACTCACTGTGTTAGTGATAATGCAAAGGCATTACAGGATGAGTAAAGATCCTGAATGAATAAGGTATGTATAAGAGGAATCAAATCTAATGTCTTCAGTATTGTGTTATTATAGCTAACAATATATGATTGCTGTTACGGATGTAACCATATATTGTCATATATCAACAATATATGGTTGTCTAAAAGCTCCCTGAAAAGTAAGATACAGATGGAAATATATAAACTATATGGACAAAGGTATTGTGCCACCTACACATTCCACCTACAGGAGCTTTTATGACCTCCCATTCTAAACCCACAGGCTTTCATATGGAGTTGGTCCTGCCTTTGCAGCTACAGTTAAAACCAGAAGTTCACATACACTGTGTAAACAGTAATAAACATTTTTTCTCACTGTCTCTCCTGTTTTAGGTCAGTTAGGATTGCCAAAATTATTTCTATTTGCTAAATGATGCAATAATGAGAGAGAATATTTTAGAGAGATTTTTATTACTTTCTTCAAAATCAGAAGTTTCCATACATGTCCTCAGTATTTGGTAGCATTACCTTTAAACTGTAGGACTTGGGTCAAGTGTTTTGGATTTCCTTCCACAAGCTTCTCACAATAGTTTGCTGGAATTCTGGTCCATTCCTCCTGACAGAACTGGTGTAGCTGAGTCAGGTTTGTAGGCCGACACAGAACCCG
>VUQH01081376.1:0-19224 GCA_015106775.1 Etroplus canarensis | reverse complement strand
AAAAACTTGTTGCATCATTCCCAAGAAGACTCATGGCTGTACTAGCTCAAAAGGGTGCTTCTACTCAATACTGAGCACAAGGTCTGAATACTTATGACCATGTGATATTTCACTTTTTCTTTTTTAATCAATTTGCAAACATTTCTACATTTCTGTTTTTTTCTGTCAAGATGGGGTGCTGAGTGTACATTAATGAGAAATAAAATGAACTTTTCTTGATTTTGGCAAATGGCTGCAATGACACAAAGAGTGAAAAATTTAAAGGGGTCTGAATACTTTCCGTACCCACTGTATTTGGGGTGTTTGCTGGAACACACATCCCTGTAGTGGTGGGATTTTAAGGTCTGAGACTATTGTCTGTTTTTTCCCCCAAACTAAGCAGAGAACAGATTACTGCTTACATAAAATTATAAGTATTTGCAGCCTATATGCAATAGATTACAGTCACCTTGAATTGTTAAAAAAGCTGGTTTTATATTAATGCATGATTTAAAATAGAAAAGTGATGTCAAACTTATCTGGCAGTTAATACTTCAATTTATATTGTCTTTATTTATATACTTTTACTTAACACTTTAATTGCTAATTGTAAAATGGCTTTGCAAGAAATAGAATCAGAATCTTTATGATCACAGTCATTGCGCAAAAGTACAACGAAATTGTTTGCATTCCCATTCAAAGCAAAGAGAGCTATACGAATACAACCTGACTTCTGCACAACACAACTGATGGTCCCAAACCTACTAAGGCAAGAAATTCCACAAATGAACCATGACAAGTCACACCTGTGAAGTGAAAACCATTTCAGGTGACTACCTCATGAAGCTCATCAACATATGTGTTCATACATAGTTTTGATGGCTTCAGTGAGAGACTACAATGTAAATAGTCATGACCATTAAATGAGAAGGTGTGTCCAATTTTGACTGGTAGTGTGTGTGTGTGTGTGTGTAGGTGTCTTTTTGTATTTAGCAGCTTGAGAATGTTTCACCTCCGTTGTTCTGGCAGGGTAGCTCCGCCTCTGCTCACGAAGATAGTCCCTCTGATGTCTCCATTGAATGATAAACACATAAGAGGTTGGCCAGATAAATCTTTATGTTTAGATCCCCGACTTTCCATTTAATTATGTTTTTTTTTTTTAAATATTCACAGGACTCATCAAGTACCCTTGACGATTTGGGACCTTCTAAACCCACATTCAGTAGCAATAATTTGAACTAATCATTTTCTGTATGACTCTATCAGTCACTGTGGATGAATTTTTTCCCCAGTCTTCTTTTAAAATATTTTTTTCAGTTCATTAAAGATTGTGAGCATTTGTTTTTGAGCCGCTCTAGTAAGGTGTCTCTGCAGCATTTCAGTTGGACTGGTCTGGATTTAGACTTGGCCGTTGCAACACCTTTTCTTTTTCAGCCATTCTATCGTAGGTGTGGTGGTGTGCTTGGGATCATTGTCTTTTTTCATGATCCAGTTTGGATCAAGCTTTACTTGCTGGACAGATGGCCTCACATTGGGTATACATAAGAGTTCATGTTGGACTCAATGACTAAAAGGTCAGGTCAGCCTCCTTGTTTCGACCAAAGCCATAATGTGTCCTCCACCAGGAAAAAGAGAGAAAGGGTGCGTCTTTGTTTGTGGAAAATTTTCATGTCATATCAGTAGAACAAATGTGTTCTACGTAAGCAAAATGTGACAAACAAGTTCAAAATGAAATCCTGACAAACAGGATGTAACGCACATTTTCCTGGCTGACTGCGGTTACTGCCCATAGGTTTAAAATCTAACAACAGGGAAGGGAAACTTGTTATCTAAAAATAGGCAAATTATGGGCTGCTTGAAAGAGAGATGAGAGATGCAATTCATAGCAGAAAAATAACTCTGCCTCTGCTGGGAGCTACAAAAGAGATCTCCCTTTTAGGGTCTCTCAATTGATGTCCTTTTTTTCTGTTGTCTGTTCAAAAGGATTCCCATAAGTCACTGTCCAAATTCATATTTTAAATTTTGTATTTATATTTATTATTGTGTTCTTGTACATAATGGAATTTCCTTTTACATACATCTCTGCATTTCTATGCCTGCTGCTAACACAGAGAGCGGTGTGTCAATGACAATAAATCTACTCTATTCTATAAGTTTGTTTTTTTTTAAATTATTAGACAAAAAAATGTGGCCAGTTTAAAATCTTTCCTTAAAGATTTCGGTCTTGCATTTATTGAAAAATTAATTGAGATTCATATGCTGCTGAAGTTAACTTCATTATTTTACTGATTTTTTTCATCATGGAAAGCCATACAGTAATATTTTGGTGCAGTTACCATTCAATTATTTGGACTCAGAATGGATGTGTTAATTCTGGTTAATTCTGTAAGCAGGACTAACTTATTCCCCAGATAATTGTGCTGACCTAATCTGACTTCTGTAGTTTCTCTGCAAACAGGTGTGGTCAGAGGTTCTAACTTGCATAGTAACGCTAATTCCACACTTTGGCTGCAACCCCAGACAGATTTCAGTTGTCTCTGTGGAAGGTGTGTTCAGAGGGCAGGTGTGCACCATTCCATCACTTATCTTCTCTGATGGTTTTGTTAACATTTTGGCCTTATTAATAATCTTCAATAATTACATTTGACGCTACTGAAGAAGTCATTCTGAACAAGTATACAGCATCTTTTTGAAGGTGAGTAAAGTGCATCATAGCCTCCTCTTGATATATCCACAGACAGGTGCAAAAAAGAAATAAAGGATTTTACCCAGACACCATGGACAAGTTGCTGCTGTTATTACTTAGAAAATTTTGTGTAGAAGAAACTGATGGAACTTATTAGCCAGTGTCTCTGTGTGACAGTGTGTAAGCTGTTAAGTTGGGATGAAGGTTAAAAGCTTAAATGCAGAAGGACTTATCTTCTATTGTTTCTGTTTATAATGTAGAATTTTCAAGTGAATATAACAGCTAAAGGTTTGCATTGTTTTCTGCATCTAAACATTTGTTAAAATTACTGTAAGATAAATACTCAGATGAAGTATGCAATCTGGAACTTTAGATTTATTCAGTAGGATAGAACAAATCCAGTCATTATCTTTTATGGTGCAGCTGTAAATTTTTAAAAAAGTGCCTGAATTCCCAAAGCTGCCTTCTGTTCTGAGAGTTGCTCAGAGGCACGGCAAGTTTTTCTATGGAGCACCTTTCAGGCAGAACCCAGCTCAAGGTGCTTTACACAGTGTATATATGCACAGGTATGTATATTAGCAAAATAATAAGAATAATTAAAAAATGCAAAGGTATGAATGTGTGAAAGTCCCAAACACAAAAAGACAAACACAGAAATGCTGTAGCTTTTGAATAATGAAACAAATTAGGATATTAAAATGAGCATAACAGGAAAATAAAAGATAAAAGTATAAATTACACTCAAAAGACTTTAAAAAGACTATAATTAAAACACTACAGCAAATAAAAATGTCTTGAGCGTGGATTTAAACAGGCTGAGCGATTCAGTAGACCGCAGATATTCTGGGTTCCAAAGGCGAGGAGCAGAAACACTGAAAGCTGCCTCTGGCAGTTTGTTTCTAACTCTCGGCTTGCAAAGTATTTTAACGCAAAACCACTCACAGATTTTAAAACAATGAATAAAATTTTAAAATCAGCACCAAACAAGGAGCCAGTGTAGACATTTAAAAATAGGTGAAATGTGCTCTTTTTTGGTGTTGGTGAGGATTCTTGCAACAGCATTCTGGACAAGCTATAATTGTTTCAGTGATTTCTTAGTGAGCCCAGTCAGAATGCTGTTGCAATAATACAACCTGCTAAAAAACGAAACCATGAATAAGTTTATATCTTGTTTAGTGTTGAAAAAACTTTTGGTATGTGAAATGTTCTTCATGTGGTAAAATTCAGATTTTAAATTTCTCTTTAATATGATTGTTAAAATTTAAATCAGGGTCCAAATCCACACTAAGATTTTTGTTTGTGTGGATTTAAAAGATTTCTCTATCAGCGATTTTTGCTTGCTCAAAATTGGAGCCAAATGTATATTTTTTATAGTCAATTTACTATTGTGTCACCAGTTCCTGGAATGTTTTAGGGTTTCTGTCTTTGATATTATGTTCCAGATGTCTGATTACATTGGAAAGTTTAGCATTTTCTTATTTTGCAGAATGTCAGGATTATTCCGGGTGAGTGAAAGTCTGCACCAGATAACAGAAGACCTTGTTATTTAAGAAATTTGCACCAAGCTGTCAAGAAGGTGCAAATGTTGATGCTTCTGAAGCAGTTATTATGTTTGATACTGGAGCTGGAGAATGGCAGAACAGACATTTATTTTTTTCCCACACAGTATTCTTTCTGTGTCCAATCAAGTGCAGTCCAGTAAGTCAAGTTTAGTCCATGCTACAATCACTACACCTTGTGGTGTCTACCACGTTAAGAGATGCAAGTAGAGGCTTGCCCAGAGAGAGACATGCAGGCGTACCTCTCGCCACAGTGTTGATGGTATGCAGGTGTGCCATTGATAGGCCACTTACGGCTGCAGACCATGCTTGCGTTCACTGACATCTGCCAAAACACAAGTCTTTTCACACAACTTTGTTCCCCTAAAGGTAACTTCTTGTAAAAGGGTATTTCATAAAAGACAGAGTACATTCATACTGTTACTGTAGTCACACAGACTCTGTTCATAAAACAGAGGTTATAAACTTAAATACACAGGGAGGAAAAAAAGTGTGCAAACTACATTTCCAAGATGCAATAAAGACAAAAAACTGTAACATGTCAGTTATATGAAACTTCAATTAACTGACAAAAGAACAAAGAAAAGCTTTTCAGTTGTTTTACTGACTAACTTAATTGTTTTTTGTAAATATACAAAAATGCAGAACTTGATGGCTGCAACACACTCAACAAAAGTTGTGACAAAGATATGCTTTTCTATTTGGTTCCATTACCTTTACTTTCAATAAAACGTTTTATTTGTTTTGGAAATGAGGATACTGATTGTTGTAGTTTTATAAAAGGTATTTTTGTCCATTCCTGCTTGATATATTATTTTGGTTGCTCAACAGTCTGTGGTCTATGGTCTGTCTGTTCTCTCGTCATGGTTTTTGTATTTTCAACAGAAGATAGATCTGGACTGGAAGCAAGCCAGTAAAACCCACACACTGTGTGTCTATGAAGTCACACTGTTGTAACCCATGCAGAATGTGGTGTGCGTGGGTTACAATAGGTGATGAATAAGTAAAGTGATCTGTAGTGATAGTAGGGAGGAGGTGGAAGAGAGCCTTGAGAGCTGGAGGTATGCTGTGGAGACAAGAAAAATTAAAGTCAGTAGAAGTATGAGTATGGGAATGAGAGTAAAGCAGGTGGAATGGTGAAGATGCGAGGAGTAGAAGTAGTAGATTTGGATGAGTTTAAATTCTTGGGGTGAACCATCCAAAGCAATGAACAGTGCACAAGAGAGATAGCAGAGTCAAACACGCTAAGATTTTCACTGAGAGTGACCAGGATGGACAGGATTAGAAATGAATACATCAGAGGGACAGCTCAGTTTGAGCGGTTTAAAGATAAAGACAGAGACGCAAAGCAGAGAGGGTTTGTACATGTGCGGAGGAGTGATAGTAGATATATTGCACAAAGTATGTTAAGATGGAGCTGCCAGATAAGAGGAGAAGAGGAAGACCACAGAGAAGGTGGGTAGATGCTGTGAAGGAGGACACGCAGAGCGTTGGAATGACAGAAGAGAATGCAAAGGATAGGGTGAGATGGAAGCAGATGATCTGCTGTGGCGATCCCTGATGGATTTATGGCGTCAGTGCAAAAGTTATTATAGTCCATGTTTAATTCTGTGAGCCCATCAATATCACCTCTATGCAGCTCACAGAATACCTGCCAGTCAGTCACCTCAAAACAGCCCTGCAGTGTGCCCAGAGCCTCCTCTGACCATATCCTTACTGTCCTCATGGTCACATTCAGTCTCTTAATTACAGGGACATAAGAGGGAGTGAGGTAGTCCAGACTGTGATCTGATCCACCGAGTGTCACACACTGGGTGAAAGTGGTTAGTGCTCTATTTAATGTTGTATGATTAAAGTCCTCCATGATAGCCATAATCCTCCTCAGTAGTCTTTATGCACTTACAGTATGTGTTCCCTTTTTCTGCTGCTGTAACTGTTAAAACTGGCAACTGTTCAGTCTGGTAAATCTCTTTGGGTGTCAGTGGGTTATCACGTATTATTTTTGAGAATGTGTCAATTACTGTTTTATTTTTTGTTTTTCTTTCAATCAGTAACTGGTCACAATACGACACTGCAGAGTTCTTAACCATCATGAAGATCCTCGTGTGTAAAAGACAGGTGTGCACTTTCCTAAAGTTCGGCTGCATCTTCCTGTTCTTGGCTGTGCTTGTCCTAATCTCCATGATATACAGGAACACCATCCAGAAGGTAAGGATTTGGTTTTTGGGAAGAAATGAGAGTCGTTCATGTTTGAAATGTTAATTGTAACAGTAAAATATTTCATGAAGTTTGACAGAAACAGACAACTTCTGTTACTTATTTTTTCTCACAATCCAGTCGACAGTAACAGATCTGGCCTAGCCTGCTATGTTTAAACGGAAGGTTAAAAATAATATGTGGGCAGGCAGGATGAGGAAGCTGAGTGAAAGTAGAACAGATGACTAGAACCCTGGAAGATGTAAATACAGGGAAACGCTTCACTGAATTTAAGAGAAGTATCAACCTTCATTGTAGTTGGGGAAAAAGTGGGATTAACTGCCCATTGCCCCAGTGGCAGAAGGGGCCCTTGCAAGCCTGGAATGGAAAGGTTGATTTTGCTAGCATTTTTAAATTAATTTGTGTATGTATTTATAATTAGTGGCATCATACATTTCCTGAATAAATCATTTCTGTGACTGAAATTGGATTTAAAAAATAGTAGAGGTTCTCTGATGCCACATTCATCCCTTACATTCAACTTTACAGCACAACTAACTGATTCTGTCGAGGCAACTAATAGGCACTGTAAGTGATGTCTTTCCCCAAGAAAGTAAAATCAGGGTATCAAAAATAAAAGAAAGGAGAGGGAGAGAACTCAGACTGAGGGAAGTCCAGCTCTAAATTCATTTTAAAATAAAGGTGAGCAGAGATAAAGAATGGAGTAGCTGTCTGCAGCTGAAAGACCTGAGCCAGTGTCAGGTGTGACAATATATCCCTTTAAATGACAGAGCACAACTTAACACCATGATGCACCCTTAATTTCAGACACAGCCTGAGAGTGGGAGGAAGAAGGTCTATGTCCAAATGAAACAAAAGCTGCTGCACGAGGTGAGCTCAAACAGTGGAAACTAAAACCTATTCCAAGCAAGCATTTATATTGATAGTTTCAACTGAAAGTTCATTTTCCTTGTATGTTGGATATTGGTGGCTTTAATCAGTTTGTTATAAGGCAAGCAAAGCATTTTGAAGAAGCCAGTGCACAAACAAATAAAACCAAAGCAATACATACAGATATGCAACAGAACAAACAAACAAAACAATACAAAATAGGTTCAACTGATCACAGACCTGTTTTGTCATCATCCATTGTCTCAGAAAAAGTGGGAAATGTAGAGCGCTCTTCTATTGCCATAGGTATACCTCAGTTTGGACAAATGTTGAGCACCTACAAAGCCTGTCAACAGCGCCCTCTAGTGGTAACACCTTTTTTTAATCATTTACAGTAGGTGGGGCAAGTCCATTTAAAACTATAAAACAAGCTCAAAAGACTGTGCTTTTCTAAAATATTAAAGTGATGAAAAGAAATTGGCTTTTTATTTTTTTTAAATTTAGGCTTGTTTCAAGAGTAATTCTATTATGCTATGGTGAGCACCACCACCACCACTAACCATCATTAGAAAGGTAGTTCCAAGAGCTATTGAGTAACTAAGTGTACTGGAGTGCTGTGGAAAATTTATTTTTCATATGACTGTTTGTTCAGGATTATTGGACAAAACAGAAACTGTAGGACAGCACTCAAAAAAATATCCTTTGCAAAGCAAACTGATGAGCTTGAAATGCTTGTATTTTGCTTAAGACTGAGTTGCAGGTCATCCAAAGACATGTGGCTGGGTTGAAATTTCATGCTGTTTGAGGAGCCTTATTTTTCCAGGGGGTTTGATCTGTCATAACCTGTGTTATTATAGTGTTGTCCAAACAGATTTTATATTTACTTGCATTTGATGCTTGTTTTCAAGCTTCCAGAGTGGGTTTGCTTGTTTCAGTTTATTTTACACTGTTTGAAAATCTTTAATTCAATTAGTTTTACTCTTGAGAATTATATTGGGATATGAGTTAGGGAAATCAGAGTAGGTTTTATGATAAATAAAAATAAATAAAAAATAAAACACTTTGTGAAGGAAGATGATGCATTGTTGACTCGCTCCTACAAATACATACACTAATGCAGACTGCAAAAATAACTGTTGTGCCTTTTAGCAGCACAATGCACCTCTAGAAAATTCTGACAGTAACTTTTTATCATTAAAGGAAGATTTTTCTCCAGTTCAGACTGTTAGTACTTCTGGCCCACAGTCTCCATGGGGTTGGATATTAGGGGTTATGAGAGGAAGAGGGAAGCTACAGAGAAGCATGTAAGGCTTCTACTCTGCTTCAGGTTTTGTCATGTTTGGGTGGTTAATAAATCCAGTCTCACTACTAGATAAGAGAGCTGCACCATCTACAGTTGAAACCAGAAGTTTACATACACTGTGTTAAAAGACAGACTGTTTTAGGTCAGTTAGGATTGCCAAAATTATTTCTGTTTGCTAAATGCTGCAATAATGAAAGAGGGAATATTTTAGAGAGATTTTTATTACTTTCTTTTAATTGAGAAATTTACATACATTTCCTTAGTATTTGGTAGCGTTGCCTTTAAACTGCATGTTTTGGGTTTCCTTCCACAAGCTTCTCACAATAGTTTGCTGGAATTCTGGTCCATTCCTCCAGACAGAACTGGTGTAGCTGAGTCAGGCCGCCTTGCTCGCACGCCTTTTCAATTCTACCCACAAATTTGCTATGGGATTGAGATCAGGGCTTTCTGATGGCCACTTTGGGACTATTTTAGCGGTATGCTTAGGGTCATTGTCCATTTGGAAGACCCATTTGTGCTCAAGCTTCAACTTCCTGGCTGATGGCTCGAGATGTTGCTTCAATATTTCCACATAATGTTCTTTTTTCGTGATGCCATCTAGTTTATGAAGGTCACCAGTTTTTCCTGCAGCAAAACAGCCCCACAACATGATGCTGCCACCCCCATACTTCACGGTTGGGATGGTGTTCTCAGGTTTACAAGCTTTCCCCTTTTTTCTTCAAATGTAACGATGGTCATTATGGCCAAACAGTTCCACTTTACTTTCATCAGACCATAGGACGTCTCCAAAGATTAGGGTCTTTGTCCCTGTGTGTTTGCAAACTGTAATCTGACTTTTATATGTTGCTTTTGGAAAAAAGGCTTCTTCCTGGCTGAGTAGCTGTTTAGCCCATGTTGGTACAGGACTCGTTTGACTGTGGATAATGACACACTCTTACCAACTTCAGTCATCATCTTCACAAGGTCTTTAGCTTTGGTTCTGGGGTTGATTCGCATGCTTCGGACCAAAATACGTTCATCTCTGAGACACAGAACCCGTCTCCGTTCTGAACGGTATGATGGCTGGATATTCCCATGTTGTTTATACTTGTGGATAATTGTATGAACAGATGAACGTGGCACCTTCAAGGATCTGGAAATTGCACCCAAGGATGAACCGGACTTGTGGAGCACCACAATTCTCTTCCTGATATCTTGGCTGATTTCTTTTGATTTTCCCATAATGTCAAACAAGGAAGTAGTGTGTTTGAGTGCGGCCTTAAAATACATGCACAGGTGTGCCTCTAATTAACTCAGATGTTGTCAGTTCACCTATCAGAAGCTTCCAGAGCCATGTCATCATCATCTGGGCTTTCCCACATTAGTTGAAGGCATAGTGATATTTGTGTATGTGAACTTCTGACTTCGAAGAAAGTAATAAAAATCTCTCTAAAATATTGTCTCTCTCATTATTGCAGCAATTAGCAAATAGAAATAATTTCTGGTTTCAAATGTAAGGATACGTAAATGTTGTCTTTCCTTATAATTCTATGGTTTCCCCAGAAAGTTTGCCAATAATCTAGGAACCCCTCACCATTCAAAGTGTGCTACCTAGCCTTGCAGATACAGAAGGATGATGTGCGGCGTTACACGTCATCACTTTTCATAATGACTGACTGATTTTATGATGATCCCGCAGCTAATGAAACTGCTGAGTCATTTATCAATGGCCTTCAAATCAGTTATTTTTATTTTAGAAAACAAACTCCTGGCCCTACATTTACTTTGATTCATGTTCTTCAGCATGTCTCTCTCTTGACCTTCTCAAAGTTTCAGATTAAAGTGAACTCTACCAGCAACCACAGTGTTTCTGCTGCGCCTCACTTTTGCACCTTCCCGCCATGGTCCCCCAAGGAGGCTCTTGAGGAATCGCGCCTACTAGAGTCCATCGCTTGGCCTGAAACTCCATCGTTATCATCAACTCTTACCCTGAAAGAGACCAGTGATCCATCCCACAGCACCTTCACTATTCTCCCCAGGAGGGGAGGGGGACAGTGGAGCGTAGGGGATAGGCTGCAGGTTATGATCAAAATGTGCGACTTCCAGGGCCATCCAAAGAAGTATGGGGGAGACGTCTTAATTGCCCGCCTGCACAACCCAGCTCTTGGTGCGGGTGTTGCAGGTCAAGTGGTAGATCATTTCAATGGTTCCTACTCTGCTGTGTTCTCTTTACTCTGGGAAGGAAGTGCACAGGTTGAGGTGAGGATAACACTCATTATTTTTCATGTGGTGTTGGGTTTTCGTGGTGATCTTCCTGTTTTCTCCTTATAAATTAAATAAAAAGCAAGATTCAATTACTATCTGCTTGGCACTGGACGTACTGCTTAGTGATCTGTGTAACAAACTTGTTAGCTAGACATAGAAATGTTAGCATGAGGGCACTTATGTGAAACTATTTCTGGAATAATAAAAAATATGAAGAAAAATACATACTGTTAGTAAAAATGGGGCTTTTTGGTTTGATTAACTGTAAATTTAGATAGCATATTTTCTGGGAATTTCTCCATGCGCTCAGTGTCTGATACAACTCCAATGCAAAAGAGGTTGGGATGCTGTGCAAAATGCATATATAAACACAATTCAATGATTTGCAAATCTTATAAACATAGCCTCTGAACTGGAAATAGGAAGGACGTGAAAACCGTTTCAAGGGAAATAAAAATGTCAATTAAGGTGACCAAGGGCAATTACAGAAGGAGGCTGGAGTGGGAGCTCCAGCAGAATAATATGATAGAGCTCTAGAGTGGCATGAAGACCATCACTGGTTTGAGACAGAACAGTGGCAGAAGATTTGAAGGCAGTGCAGGCTGGACCAATGATCTAAATCTGTTTTTTAACAGATTTGACTCTGCGGCTGCTGCTCATATCTCCATCCTGCCTGGCACTGGTCTGCAACCACCAGCAACTCCCATCCCCACCTCCTCCTTATGGTCTCTCAGGCCTCTCCCCAGGCTCATGGCACTCTTCACACCTCCCACCCATATCTTGCCCTCCCCCAACTGTCACCTTTACTGCTTCCAAGATCTAGAGACAGCTGATGAGACTCAACTCAGGCAGATCTGATGATGTGAGGCCCAGGATCCTCAAAGCTTGTGCCTCCTGACTTTGTGGGATACTGTATCAAATGTTCCAGATGAGCCTGAATCTAAAAAGGGTCCCATGTGCTGTGGAAGAGGTCATGCCTTGTGCCTGTGCCAAAGAGGTCACTTCCCAGAGACCCTAAGGACTTCAGATCTACTCCTAGGTATTCTACCAATCTTTAAGTGGTATTACTGCAAAGTGGAAGCGTTCAGGAACCACAGCCACTCAAGCACAAAGTGGTAGACCACGTAAAGTTACAGCACACGATCAATGAGTGCTCAGGTGCATAGTGTGGAAGTGTCACCAGTGTTCCACTGACTCAATAACTGCAGAGTTCCAAACCTCCTCTGGCATTAACTTCAGCAAAGATGACAAAGATAAATTAAAAAATGTGCACTGGGAGCTTCATGTCATGGATTTCTACCACCAAACAGCTGCCTTACATACCAAACACAATGTCAAGTGTTGGACAGAGTATTGTAAAGCATACACCGTAGCAGTGGAAATGTGCTCTGTGGAGTCCACAGAGCACATTTCCACTGCTACGGTGCTTCTCTTTCTGGCAGCTTGATGGAAGAGTCTGGGGCAGGTAAATGCCATTAGAATGTCAGAATCAGAATTATAATACTTTATTAATCCCAGGGGAAAGTTGCATTTTGTTATAGACACACAATTAAATACAAATAAATATAAATTTGAAAGATAGTAGATATAAATTTGAGAGGTAATAGATATGATAAAAATAAACAAACCTGTCTGTATGAACTGTCGTATGTAACATAAATAACTCTAAAGTTAAACACTGTATGTAATATGTACAATATGAATGAATAATAAAAACTCTCAAGGAGTCACAGGGTCTGTGGTGTAGAGGGTGTAAGGAAGAGGAAAGAGAGCAGTCCCTTGCGGTGTTCTGGTGTCACTGACCACACCGTACAACATATGCGGACATACATACTATGGTCTGCCAGTCACCTAGACAATGATCCAGACCGTAAGGGAGACATCCACCCGATTTGCTGTCAGCTTCCCATACAGTAGAAGCCTGATGGTGTTGAATGCACTGGAGAAGTCAACAAACATGACCCTCAAAGCACTCAGTGGCGTGTCCAGGTGGTAGTAGAGGCAGTTGAGTAGGTAGATAATGGCATCTTCAACTCAACTTCTACAGTTTTTTACCCAGATGTCAGCTTGAATGTCTGCTGGTGTGGCTAAAATGTTGGTTGGCTTTAAGCCAAGCAGCTGCCTTGGAGAATAAACAAATGGGGGCATAGCAATGATCATTCACTGTGGTCCACTTTCAGAAGAAAAACAGTAATCCACCAGAAGGGCAAAACTTTCTTAACTGCCATTGACGAGAAGGTAACTTAAATCTTTAAAAACGAGACGTAATTTTAAAAAAAATATATATATATATAAGGAACCAATATGGAACATAAAGATTGATCTTCTGGTTGGAAGTCTTGGGTTTTATATACTTAACCACCAGTCCTCCTCCTAATTCAGTCTTTTTTCTGCAACCTCATATAACAAATGATGTTCCTAATCGAGTTACCACTTGCATTGTTTGTTGTTTTGCCGGCACATAATTTATAGCCTTTTATTGTCGGAAACACATACTGCTGTGTTAAAATGTTGTAGTCATAAGTATTTCTGCTAGATCCGGTTGCAAAACTCTGATTCTTTATCTTCCCAGGTGACACTGGTTCACTCCAGCGAGGCAGTCACGGTGCTGCGCAGGCTGAACCGAGAACAGCCTGACAGGATTTTCTTCAAGAGTGAGTTCCGTATAGGCCAGGTTACTGAAGCTACCACCTGCAATGTATGTTTGGGTCCATCCCAGCGTCCTGTGTGCAATTACACTGACCTCCATACAGGTCAACCATGGTTCTGCTACAAGCCAAGAAAGCTTAGTTGTGATGCGAGGATCAACCACTCCAGGGAACGATTTAAAAAAACAATCCCAGTCATGGAGAGGAACCTCTTTCGAGGGTAAGTTTTACCTATGTGTTGTGCTTGCCTTTGGTTTGAGATAAACAGCAGTAAAACATGTCTAAAAGTCAACACATCACTATCAGTCTGGATCAGACTAAAGGATTTTTATTCATTTTGGGTGCTGCTTTTTTTAGAAACTGAAAAATGCAACTCCATTTTTCAAGCTAGCACAGAAAGTTACCTGACAGAGCAACAAGCCATCTGTACTTGTATTAGAAACTTCCTGCAAATGTAATGTAATGTTCACTCTTTGTCGTCTGTTGGCCACCAACTTAAAGACAAATATCTGAGCCCTAAGCTGCAAAATGCTTAACTATGTTCACCAACTGCTCTGTCAGCTGTTAAATGGTCATTAGTCTTTAGTGAAGACTGCCTGCTGCATCTAATACAATTAAACTAAACTGAGAAAATGCTTACCTCTCTTGTTACACATACCTATTCAAAAAGGCTTCCATTTACTTTTGGAAGGAGATTTCATTATGTGTGCTTTGCTTCAGTGGTGTCAACATGAAGGTCTCCATTCCGGCCTCAGGACCTGCCAACGTCACCGTGTTGCCAAAAATGAAAGGTAAAAAAATGAATATAATCTATACTAACATCAGGAAAAACAACGCAATGACCTGCCAATCTCATAAACCAATATTTTACTCACAAAAGAACATCAAATAACTCAAATGTTGAATTTGAGACATTTTACCATTTCAAAAAAAAAAATACTACATCATCTTGAATTTGATGGCAGCAGTACATCTCAAAATAGTTTGGACAAGAGCAACAAAGAGGCTGGAAAGTGGCACTAAAAAGAAACAGCTGCAGTAACATGTTTTAGTTAATTAAATAAATTGGCAACAGTTCGGTAATGTGACTGGGGATAAAAAGAGCACCTTCGAGAGGTAGAGTATTTTATGTAAATATGGGCAGAGGTTCAGCAGGCAGGTTTCTGCAAGAAACTGCATTTATAAGTCATGAAGCAGTTTCAGAATAATGTTCCTCAATGTAAAATTGTGAAGACTCTTAATATTCCATCATCTATAGTATGTATTTTCATCAAAAGTGTCCATGAATCCGGATATATGTCTATGTACAAGGGACACGGCCAAAACCCACTACTGGGTGTTCATGATCTTTGGGCCCTCACTTCACTGCATTGCAAACAGGCTGTTCCTGGCTACAAATGTCTCCACCCATGCTTGGGCAGAATGTGATCGGGAACACTTCTAGAAGTCACTGTCTATGAATTCAGTTGGCTTTGACATCGACAAATGCAGTTTAAAGCTCTATCATGGAAGAAGAACCTATGTGTGAACATCATCTAGAAATGCTGCCGTTTTCTCTGGGCCAAAGCTCATTTAAAATGGACAAAGGCAAAATGGAAAAGTGATCTGTCATCAGAAAATTTGGAATCTTGTCTCGTCTCATCGTCTACCACTTTTCTGGGGTCTGAGTTGTAGAGGCAGCAGATTGAGCAGAAAAGCCCAGACTTTCTTTTTCCCAGCCACCTCCTCCAGCACTTCAGGGAGGACACCAAGGCGTTTCCAGGCCAGCTAGGAGACAGTCTCTCCTGCGTGTCCTGGGGCTTGCCGAGGGTCTCCATCCTGAGGGACATGCCTGAAACACCTCAAGTGAGAGGCGTCCAGGCATCCTGATTAGAGGCCCGAACCACTTCAACTGGCTCCCAGCAACCCTGCAGAGAAAGCTCATTTTGGCCACTTGTATTTGCAATTTAATTCTTTTGGTCATTACCCAAAGTTCATGACCATAGGTAAGGGTAGAAACGTAGATGGACCGGTAAATCGAAAGCTTTGCCCTAGAGCTCATCCCCCTCTTCACCAAGACAGACCGGTACAACGTCCGCATCACTGCAGATGCTGCCCCAAGCCATCTGTCAATATACTGCTCCATCCTCCCCTCACTTGTGCATAAGACCCCAAGATACTTGAACTCCTCCAATTGGGGCAGAACCTCGTCCCCAACATGGAGAGGGCAGTCCACCCTGTTCCTGTAGAGTACCATGGATTCAGACTTGGAGGTCCTGATTTTTATCCCAGCTGCTGCACACTCAGTAACAAACCGCCCCAGCAAGGCCTGCAGGTCATTGCTTGATGAAGCCATCAGAACCACATCATCCACAAACAGCAGAGATGAGATCCCGCCATTCCCTAGCTGCACCTAGACATCCTGTCCATAAAAATTATGAACAGAATCGGGCAAAGGGCAGCCCTGGTGGCATCCAACTCTCATTGGGAACGAGTTCAACTGGTTGTTGACAATACAAACCAAACTTTTACAATGGTTTTATAGAGACCAGATTGCTCATAGCAATGGGCCCAACACTTCGTACTCATGAAGCACCCCCCCAAAAGAAACCATGAAGGAGGAGGTCAAATATCTTCTCAAAGTCCGCAAAACACATGTGGACTGGCAAACTTCCAGGAGTCCTCAAGGATCCTTGAGAGGGTAAGGAGCTGGTCCAATGTGCCACAACCAGGATGAAAACCACATTATTCCGTCTGAATCCAAGGTTCGACTAATGGCCATACTCTCCTCTCTAGTAGTTTAGCATAGACCTTCCCAGGGAGGCTGAGGAGTGTGATCACTCTATAATTAGAACACACTCTCTGGTCCCCCTTCTTGAAGAGGAGAACCACTACCCCAGTTTGTCATGCCAAAGGTACTGTTCCCAACTTCCATCCTGCAGAAACGTGTCCCCCAGGACAGCCCTACAACATCCAGAGCCTCGAGGTAACAACTTTTGCAACTTCCGTCTCAGTTAAGGGCGAGTTCAGGCTCTGCTTCTGCTATGGTAGACGCGTCAGGATTGAGGAGATCCTCAAAGTATTTCTTCCACCGCTCGACAATATCTTCAGTTGAGGTCAGCAGCCCACCATACACACCATACACAGTGTGAACAGGGAGCTGCTTTCCCCTCCTGAGTTTCTGGATGGTTCGCCAGAATCTCTTCAAGGCCCGACCGGAAATCTTGCTCTATAGTCTCACTGAATTCCTCCCACACCCGAATTTTTGCCTCGACAACCACACGAGCTGCATTCTACTTGGCCTGCCAGTACAATTCAGCTGCTTCAGGGGTCCCACAAGCTAACCAAGCTTGGTAGGACTCCTCCTTCAGGTAGATGGCCCCCCTCACCTCTGGTGTCCACCATTTGGTTCGGAGGTTGCCACCGTGAGAAGCACCGACAACCTTATGGCCGAAACTCCAAGCAGCTGCTTCAACAATGGAGGTGGAGAACATGGCCCATTCAGAGTCCACGTCTCCCACGGAATGTGGTTGAAGTTCTTCCGGAAGTAGGAGTTAAAGACCTCTCTGACATGGACTTCTGCCAGATGTTCCCAGCACACTCTTACTATATGTTTGGGCCTGCCAGGTCAGAATGGCGTCCTCCCCTGCCATCGGATCCAATTAACCACTAGATAGTCGTCAGTTGACAGCTCTGCACCTCTCTTTACCCTAGTGTCCAAAACATATGGTCGCAGGTCTGATGACATGATAACAAAAATCGATCATCGATTTGCAACCTAGGGCATCTTGGTGCCAAGTGCACATATGGACGCCCTTACGCTTGAACATGGCATTCGTTATGGACAAACTGTGGTTAGCACAGAAATCCAATAACTGTACACCATTTGGGTTCAGATCAAGCAGGCCGTTCTTCCCAATCGCATCCCTCCATGTCTCACTGTCATTGCCCACGTGCGCATTGAATTCTCCGAGTAGGACAATGGAGTCTCCAAGAAGAGTGCTTTCCAGCACACTAGTCAGAGACTCTAAAAAGGGTGAGTACTCTGAAACACCATTTGGTGTATAGGCACAAATGATGGTCACGACCTGTTTTTAACCCTTTCGCCCACCAGGGAAAATTCCAACATAGCTAAAGCCAGGCAGGGGAATTCTTTTGAAAAATCATGGCTGCCGCATCCTCTGGATTAAAAAGGAGAGGGACCATCTGGCTTGTTATCAGCTCTCAGTTAAAAAGCCTTACACAAACAACAAACTTTGAGTGACAAAGGACATCAAAGCACTCCTCAATAGGATGAAGAGCACTTTCAGTGCTTTCCCATCTCCTCCTCATGGTCCCACAACCTCCTTTCTTGACCCCCAGGCTCATGGTTCTCTTTACACCATCGATACTAGCATCTCTACTACTCATCCACCTCTCACCTTCACTGCTGACCAGTTCCAGAAACAGCTGACTGCCCAGGCAAGTCTGCAGGCCCTAATGGTCTAAGCCCAAGGGTCCTCCAAGCCTGTGCTCCCCAGCTTTATGAAATAATGCAACACTTGATCGAGTTGAGCCTTAATCTGCAAAAGCTCCCCATGCTGTGAAAGAGGCCATGCCTTGTGCCTGTGTCAAAGACAATACGCCCCAGTGACCTTAAGGACTACAGACCTGTGGCACTTACATCAGACATCATGAAGACCTTGGAAAAACTCATCTTGGACCTGCTCTGGCCCATGGTCAGCACCCTAATGGGCCCTCTCCAGTTTGCCTACCAGCCCCAACTTTGAGTTGAGGATGCCATTATCTACCTGCTCAACCTCGTCTACACCCACCTGGACAAGCCACTGAGCACTGTGAGGGACATGTTTCTTAGCTTCTCCAGTGTATTCAGCATAATCAGGCCAACTCTGCTGGGTGAAAAACTGTCAGCTATGCAGGTAGATGCCTCCCCTGTAGCCTGGATAATTGACTACCTAACTGGAAGACCACAGTATGCGCATCTGCAACACTGTATCAGATAAGGAGGTCAGAAATACCGGAGCCCCACATCGGATTGTTAACTCTACCTTTCTCTTCACCCACATCAAGTCAAGTTTATTTTTATGTACATTTAAAAACATCCATTGACCAAAGTGCTGTGCAGCCAAGAGAATACTATAAATTAAGAAAAAACAAACAAAAAAAACACACACAGATAAACATGAATAAGACAACATAGTTAATTAGTTACATAAACTCAGTCTGGTTTAAAAGCAAACAAATAAAAATAGGTTTTCAAACTAGATTTAGAAGTATCTAATGATGAGGATGTCCTGATGTGAAGGGGCAGTTTGTTCCACACTTTAGGAGCAGCTATTGCAAAGGTCCGATCTCCTCTGTGTTTTACAGTGGGTACGGAAAGTATTCAGACCCCTTTAAATTTTTCACTCTCTGTGTCATTGCAGCCATTTACCAAAATCAAAAAAGTTCATTTTATTTCTCATTAATGTACACTCAGCACCCCATCTTGACAGAAAAAAACCCCCAGAAATGTAGAAATTTTTGCAAATTTATTAAAAAAGAAAAACTGAAATATCACATGGTCATAAGTATTCAGACCCTGTGCTCAGTATTGAGTAGAAGCACCCTTTTGAGCTAGTACAGCCATGAGTCTTCTTGGGAATGATGCAACAAGTTTTTCACACCTGGATTTGGGGATCCTCTGCCATTCTTCCTTGCAGATCCTCTCCAGTTCTGTCAGGTTGGATGGTGAACGTT
>VUQH01081375.1:0-12301 GCA_015106775.1 Etroplus canarensis | reverse complement strand
TTAATACCAAAGTCCCTTTAAATGCTAAACTATGTGTGCTTGGAATATACTCAAAGAACTTTCTACAAACGCAGAAACAGTATGCAGTTTTGGACTTTGGACTTCTACAAGCCAGGAGAGCTATTGCACTATGCTGGAAGAGTATGGACGCTCCTGCAATGAAGATGTGGATGAAGGAACTTTCTGAATGTATTGGACTGGAAAGACTAACATACATTGCCAAGGGCAAACGAAAAGACTTTGATAAACTCTGGGAACCATATATAAATATGATGACAAATGAAAGTGTTACATTTTTATGAAATGATTTATGAACGCTGTAAAATGTAGCCCCCATTTTTTTTCTTCCTCCCCCCACCCCTTTTTTTAAAAATTGTTTTTATTTATTATTTTAATTTATTTATTTATTTAATTTTTTTGTTTTTTCTTAATTAATTAATTTATTTTTTATTTTTTATGATGCAAGGGTATGCAGTCTGTGTGTGTAGTGGGTATATGTATGTATGTGTATATGTTATGTGTTTGTGAAATAATTTTGAAAAAGACAATAAACATATTGGCAACAAAAAAAACCAGGCACTATAACTCATCTTGTCTTGTAACCTTAATATTAATTTTATCCAAGCGGGAAGAAAAAAGTACGGAAAAGCTTTGCAATGACATAATCTGGAGGATACACTGTAAAACAGCGGAGACAGCGTGATGCATCGGCATTCACAGGTTCCTGGATCACACTTGTGTACTGGTGATTTGACAGAAGACAGAAACAGCTCAATAAATTCTGAAATGTGTGGAGTGATACAAGCCCCTTTCACCATGGAGGGTTGCGTCAGGAAGAGCATCCAGTGTAAAACATCTGCCAAATTACCAAAGCAGATTAATCCACTGTGGCGACCCCTTGGTGGAGAATACAAGAGAGCAGCCGAAAGGTACATTATATATAGTGATACTTTCTGCTCAGATTCAGCCAAATGGAGTGCAGTATATTGGATAGCACCTCACAGTATAGACTGTCAGTGACCAAAAACCATACTGTGAAAACAACCCAGAAGAATGTAACCAAGTGGAATATTCTGCAATGGCAGAGTCCGTCATATGATTCAAGATTCAAGATTCAAGATTCAAGATTCAAGGTAGCTTTACATTTAGCTGACGCAGAACATAGTGAAATGAACTAGCGTTTCTCCAGGACCTGGTGCAACATATAAACATAAGACATGTGACAGAGACATATGAAAAACAGAGCTAGGACTAGGTTTTTTGTTTTGACCCTCCAAACTGCATTTCAGACAAAACTAAAGGTATAAAGACCCACAAACAACTAAAGAAATCGACAGCTTTACAGCTTTGGTTACGTTCACAGTTTCCAGATTTCAAGCAGTAGGGTCCTCAACAAAGCATTCAAAATTAAGTCTATATTTTATTCATGATCATGTTAATTATTCGGTTATATTTAAATATATAGCATTCAACTTGTCCTCATTTATGTGACAAAATTACATTGTGAGTTCAAAAAGATTATACAGCAAATGTCAGTAAATAACACTACAAATTACTCTTTGTATTTTGTAGTGTTACCAATATTTTTGCAATGTGATATTTTCTATTTTTAACCAGGCAAAAAATCCGAAACCTTCCACAACTGTACTTCTGTAAAATATTTCAAGCATTCATAAATGAAATGATATTACTGTTGCCACGGGGTAAGAACCTTGATAAGTATAAAGCTGAGATTTTTTTTTCCCGCAAAACACTGAAAATTTGGCACAGTTCAGTCCGTGCTTAAAACTGACAACAGAAGCTCATCTGCCAAGACCTCTTGATATTAGAAAATGCATGTTTAATTCATACCGACTGAATGCAGTTTAAACAACAATAAATAGCCAGCCCACAGGATGTTTTTAGCAGTGTACTCCTTCAGTTGTTACTCCTGGCTCCAAGTCAACAAGTATATGGATGTAAATACAATATGACTGTATATACACTGAGGGGCCATATCAGGGTACAGTTCTGCATGTGAGTGGTTCACAAGAAGCCATGGACACAAGGATCACGGGCCTACGTGTTTCTGTGTGTCCTACATTCTTGGAAAAACGGAAGATGTTTTTTTTTTCTTTTTCATGTAAGGGTCTGTATGGTACATGAGCTCACACTGAAACAACACACACACACATATAAGCCCACACTTATGGGGTGACAGAGTACACTGGCTGAGCTCAGATGAACCAATGGCAACCTGGGGAAGGAGGAATGTGTATGGCGCTAGTCCAAGAGAGGCCGTCAGAATCCTCAGCAGGCGACCCCGGTTGTCTTAGCGAACACAAGTGTGAGTGTGTGAAAGTCTGTGCATCTGCACAAGAGCGTGGTAGGTGTAGTAACTGTATAACTATATGAGCACGCATAATTTCACAGGCAGTTTGCAATGGATTGTGTTTGAGATGAAGATTTCAATTTAAACCTTGTATTGTTATAGCTCAGTCATTTTACACTGTATATGGAGCTCTTAGTCTCACTCAGTGCACACAGTCATGCACAGCCATCTCCTCAAAGGACAGCCCCAGTGATACTGATGAGATAAAATTATCAACAGTGCTGTTGTGGGATGCATCATCTAAATTCCTTAGCTGCTACAGGATGCAGTGAAACATCTGCAGGGAAAGATTTCACTTGCAAATAGGCAGTTACTACAACCAGCAAGGAGGAGATCTGCCCCCTAGGGAGGCTAGAGAGTCAGGGAGGACATTCACTATACCACCACTCATCCCAAAATACAGCATGATGTCATGCAGATTCCAAATGTGGACTGCAGTAGAAGAAACAGGGTCATGTGTGCACTTGACTAATGCACAACCAAACGAGAAAAAAGGAGAGAAGAGTAAGGAGGAGAAGGAGGAGAGTGATGTGCTGTTTAAAATATTCAATCCCCCTTCCATTAACTAACCGTGCAGAGATGGCAACATGACCTGCACTGTACATCTCGAGAGAGGGAGAGAGAGAGAGAGAGAGAGAGAGAGAGAGGGAGGGAGGGAAAAGGAGGAAGCAAGATGGTGCAATGTGGGATCAGACCTCTTTTATCCAGTAGCTCTTAAATCCAGCTCAGCATTTTCTTGGTGATGTCATCTCTTCTTCACTCTCACTTCACTTTCTCCTTCACCTCCATCTGCTCCCTCACTCCACCCTTACTGAACTTTCTGTGTCTTGAGCGCACATGTTCACCTTCCCCTCCTCTGCAATTACACAACGTGAGGTGCATTACAATACATGAAGCATGTCGTTCAGAACACACAAATCCCTATAAATCTGGAGCTGCCTGTAGTCATCCCGGGTTCAGCTGAACCCAAGTGCAAGGCTTGCTTGCTTGTTTGTTTGACTGCATGCTTCCATCTTCCACTCCTTACACTACAGGCACACTGCATCATCAGACAGACAATGAGAACACTGCAAAAACAAAAAAGGAAATAGCTGCATGGACCCAGCTACAGTAGAAGGGTGAGGCAGTGGGAGAAGATGGAAGTAGGGAGGTGGTGATGAGGATATACACTACCAGTCAACAGTTTGGACACACCTTCTCATTTAATGGTTTTTCTCTATTTTCATGACTATTTACATTGTAGATTCTCACTGAAGCCATCAAAACTATGAATGAACACATATGGAATTATGCAACTCAAAACATGTTTTATATTTTAGATTCTTCAAAATAGCCACCCTTTGCTTTGATTACTGCTTTGCACACTCTTGGCATTCTTGATGAGCTTCATGAGGTAGTCACCTGAAATGGTTTTCCAACAGTCTTGAAGGAGTTCCCACTTGTTGGCCCTTTGGCCTTCACTGTTCGGACCTTCTCATCCCAAACCATCTCGATTGGGTTTAGGTCAGGTGACTGTGGAGGCAAAAAGATGGGTAAAGATGGGCAGAGATTCAGCAATCTGGAAGAAACTGCATGTGCAAATTGTGGAGCAATTTCAGAATAATTTTTTTCAATGTAAAATAACAAGGACTTTAAATATTCCATAATCTGCAGTACATGCCATTATCAAAAGATTTAGAGAATCTGGAGACGTCTCTGTACACAAGGGACACGACCAAAAATCAGTACTGGACGCTGGCGATCTTCAGGCCATCAGGTGACACCGCACTGCAAAGAGGCACAATTCTGTCATGGAAATCATTGCATCAGTTAAGGAACACTTTCAGAAATCATTGTCTATGAACACGCTTTATTATGCAAATAAGAAGCCTTATGTGAATATGATCCAGAAGTGCCACTGTCTTCTCTGGGCCAAAGCTCATTTAAAATGAACTGAGGCAAAGTGAAAAACTGTTCTGTGGTCAGATGAATTGAAATTTGAAATTCCGTTTGGAAATCATGGATGTTGCCTCCTCAGGACTAAAGAGGGGAGCAAACATCCGGCTTATTATCAGTGCTCAGTTTAAAAACCTGCATCTCTCATATTTGACTGGAATACCTCTGTCCGGATCAGTAAGAATGTCTTTAGCACCCTCACACTGAGCACTGGGGCACCCCAGGACCTTGTGCTCAGTCCATTGTTGTTCACTCTGCTGACTCATGACTGTGTAGCAATGCACAGCTCAAACCACATCATCAAGTATGCTGATGACATGACCGTGGTGGGTCTTGTCAGCAAGAACAAGTGTGAGTCAGCATACAGAGAGGAGGTGCAGCATCTAGCAGGCTGGTGCACAGTCAACAATCTGTCTCTAAATGTGGACAAAAGGAAGTAGATGATTGTTGGCTTCAGGAGATCAGGAAGTGTCCACTCTCCACTGAACATCAACGGATCGAGGGACCACTAGATTTCTTGGTGTTCACTTGGAGGAGAACCTCTCCTGGTCCCTCCAGACCAAGAAAGCCAAGAAAGCCCAGCAGCCTCTCTACATTGTGTGAAGGCAAAGGAAAGCTCATCTTCTACCGCCCATCCTCACCGTATTCTACAGGAGGACCATTAAGAGCATCCTGAGCAGCTGGTTCACTGTCTGGTACGGTAACTGCACCATATCTGATCATAGGTCCTTGCAGCGGATCGCGAGAACAGTTGAAAAGATCAATGGTTTCTCCATTCCCTCCGTCACAGATATTTACCACACACGCTGCATCCATAAAGCCACCAGTGTTGCAGCTGACCCCACATACCCCTCACCCAAACTCCCCTCCTGCCATCTTGCAAGAGGTACCAAAGCATTCAGGCCCTCACTGCCAGACTGTGCAACAGTTTTTTCCCACAAGCCATCAGACAGCTCACACACACACAAACACGACACCCAGATTTTTCCACATTTCCTGATTGTGCATATTTCTAAATTCTTTTTCAACTATGAACAACACTTTGTACATATTTTCTTAATATCACTTGCACTTTATTTCAAACCATGACTGCAAAATGGTTACACTGCTTGTCATTGTCTTTTTTTTTTGTCATCACTTTTTTGTTAAATCTCCTCTAATGCACTGTTTATATGTTTGCACTAATGCGTTTCTTAGTTGTATGTATAATAGCACCATGGTCCTGGAGGAACATTATTTCATTTCATGCATCATGCATGCTCGAAATGAAAATAAAGAAACTACCTACCAAGAAAACCCAGGACAGGTGAACAACTGGAATCCTAAATCAGACAAGAGTGGGACAACATTCTCCTCCCAAAGGTCCAGCAGCTGGTGTCCACAGTTCCCAGGCATTCATGGACTGTTGTTAAATGAAGAGGATGCTACAGAGTAGTAAACACGACCCTGTCTCAGCTTTTATGAGATGTGTTGCTGCCATTAAATTCAAGATGAGCTAGTATTTTTCATGAAAAACTAAGGTTGCACTTTCAACATTTGATGTGTTTTCTTTTTCTTTTGCGAATAAAGTATTGGTTTTTGAGATTTGGAAATCAGTGTGATATCTCTTTATTTATAGTTTACACAGCATCCCAACCTTTTGGAAATGGGTTTGAATACACTCACACACAATGTTTCTTCATTATAGCCACATACATGTGGCAGTAATGCAAACATGGAGAAAAAGGATTCCAAAGGCAAACGTGAGAAACACTTCAGACTTTGTGGAAAATTTATATTTGTAATGCATGTCTATACAAATATTATCCTCAGATGATCGAAAAATTTCGCTTATAAAAACATCTCAAGATGTAACTGGCATCAAAAATATTAATATTACTAAATACATCATCAACCCAGTAGCCAGATTTACAGGGATAAATTACACAGGCTGCAACTTCAAAAATTCACCAATGATATAGTGTAAGCACAGGATTTACGCATTTGTTTCTCTCTGTAAACAGCACAGCATTTCAGAACAATGAGAGCACAATGAGAATCTGTTTTTGATGTAAAGGAAAACAGTTAAACCCCCTGTAAGAAATTGCTGGGGACCGTGTGGATAAATGTGCGATCTCCAGATAAATCTGACAGCTCAGGGGTAAAGCAAGATTTGTGCAGAATAGAGCTGCTTAATGTTAAACTATTCAACTATATGAACCAGGAAATCTGTGTGTAACAGCTGACCTGTATGACATGCAGAAGAACAGCACAATGCGTTCATTGCTTTGCTCTGCATGCCATGTCAGACTGAAGTTGGTTATCTACAATAAGATTCGTTAAGCTAACATGTTAGATCTCTCTGTCCCATTATTTGCTGAATTTTGATAACTATTCCACTATGTTGCATAAAAGAGCCAAAAAAGAGAAATAATAAAAAAAAAAATAAAACATGAAAGCTGTTCTGTGAGAGCACTGCCGAGAAAAGAAGCAGGAGCTTATTCATTTTTGAGCTCAGTTCAGTTCTGTTTCATCAAAACACCAGTATTGCTGAGGAGTCGAAATATGTAGGGCTCATCTCTAAATATGCAGGATGAGCACTCAATGAAGAGCCACAGGAGAGAGCCTAAGCTTTAGCACTTTGAACCCAGCTTTGATTTATCCCAAGCTCACACATTACACACTTATTCTAATAACATCTTCATTCCAAAGAAATTAATGTAATTTTCAGAAAATAAGACCTTTTTTCAGTGTTAAATTTAGCACAATTTGCCTCTGTAAATCCAGTTTGTATAATTTAAGTACTCCTGTCCTTAAATTTTGTGCTCTGAAAAAGGAACTCCAACAAACACATATGCTATATGGACAAAAGTATTGGGCCACCTATAAGAGCTTTATTGACATCCCATTCTAAGTTCATAGTCATTAATATGGAGTCGGTCCCCCCTTTGCAGCTATAACAGCTTCCTGCAAGATTCAGGTGCGTGTCTGTGGGAATTTTTGCCCATTTAGTCGTTTATGGGGTAAGATCCTGATGTTGGACGAGAGGCTCTTGCTCATAGTTTCCATTCTTGTTCATCCCAGAGGTGTTGGCCGGGACTAAGTTCAGGGCTTTGTGTGGGCCAGTCAAGTTCTTCCATCCATGCCCTTTTGGACCTTGCTTTGTGCACTGGGGCACAGTCATGATGAAACAGAAAAGGGCCTTCCCCAAACAGTTCTCACAAAGTTGGAAGCAAAGAATTGTCCAAAATGTCTTGGTAAGCTAAAGCATTAAGATTTCCCTTCACTGGAATTAAGGGGCCCAGGCCAGCCCCAGAAAGCAAGCCCACAGTAGTATCCTTCCTCCACCAAACTTTAAAGTTGGCACAACGCAGCCAGACAGGTAATGTTCTCCTGGCATTTGCCAAAGGCAGACCTGTCCAAAAGATTGCCAATTACAGAAGCATGATTCATCACTCCACAGAACATGTTTTTACTGCTCCCGAATCCACTGACAGCATGTTTTAAGTCACTCCATCTGACGCTTGGCTTTGTGTTTGGTGATACAAGGCTTGCACGCAGCTGCTCAGCCATGCAAACCCATCCCAGGAAGCTCCAAACTCTCAATTTTTGTGCTGATGTTAATACCAGAGAAGGTTTGGAAGTCTGCAGTTACTGAATCAGCAGAATGTGCGCCTCAGTACTGGGCGGCCCCAATCAGTAGCTTTATGTGGTCTGCCACTTTGTGGCTGAGTTGTTGTGGTTCCAAAACACTTGCACTTTGCAGTAATACCACTTACAATTGATGTTTCTAAGAGGGAAGAAACTTCCCCAACTGACTTTTTTGCCACCGTAATATATTAAGTAGCACACTGGAATTGAGCTCTTTAGAACGAACCACTTTTTCAAAAATGTTTTTAAAGGCAGATTGCATGCCAAGATGCTTGATTTTATACAACTGTGGCAATGGGACTGAATGAAACACTCGAATTCAATATTTAAGTGGTGTGACCCAGTGCTTTTATCCATATAGTGTATATAACAAGGCCAGCCGCAAAAATAACTATCAGTGCCCATCAGTTACAAAACTGGCACTACCTCCTTACTAAATACAAACATTTGCTTTTTAATGTCAAAAAGGTTTTGTGTTGGTGCAGAGCGTTAGTAAATGTGAACCAAAGAAATGTTAATCATTCTGAAAACGGTCTGTTCAGAGAATGTTACATTGTAGGTCTTCCTCTCTGATTGTTGAATCATCTATTTCACTCCTTCCGCGTAAGACTTTCTCTTGCCTTTTTCTGTTTATCATGAGTTGTTCTTGTTTACTTGTCTTTTCTAAAAAGCTGAAATGACTCAGAGACATTTAAGTGAGCAAGAGATGAGCTCATTAACCGAGTGTGTCTCAATGTGCTCTCTGCACTATAAAATGTATCCGTAACATAACCACCACTGTCAGCAGGCCTTAAACAGAGATTTAATGTTAGCAGCTCAATGTCAGATTAATGTTAAATGGTTTCTCAAAGTATGTACCAATGTGTGTGTCCGACTTTAAATGAAACAGGGCTTCCCCGTGACAAAGAACAAGAGGACAACAGGAACAGATAATTGTTTGGAAAACACCAGAACTTGATTTCCCAACTTTCATGTGGGGTCTGCTCAGGCTAGGGGGAGAGCGAGAAAAGGAATTTGGACTCCCTCTCAGTTGGTTAAGCAGCTGTTTCTCTAGAGGTTCAGGCTGGGCAACAAGAGAGAGGAGCAAAGAAAGAGGAAAATAAAAAGTGAAAAAGTGAGAACAAGGCAGAGGGAAAGAAACAGAGTGGCTGTGTAACTGGAGTCTTGTTTCATTCCAAATCAGATTGCTTTATAGCGACGCAGGGGGCGAGTGGTTCCAGGCAGCAGACAATGGGCCAACAGGATCAATATTGACATTCTCCTTAGTGATAGATGAGTTGGCTGGGTGAGGTCAGGGACTGGACCTTTGTATTAGCCAGCCAGCATTAGTGGTCATGGCTGGGGGACACTTACTGTAACCTTGGCCGCTCAGTGTAATGGAGGGTCTGAGAGGGCCCAAGAGGAGTCCCTCCCCTTTATGGGCTTTATTACCGTAAGAGAACTCAGTCCTCCACTGGCCCGATTCAAACACAGATCATTACTTTGTCAAAACAGCTACCAGACCACATTGGCACTTGCACAGGGAACCTTGTGCAGCAAACAGCATCTCAAAGTGGCAGTTTTTCAGCATAGTGGTTGTGGGAGATGTAGCAAGGAGAACACAAGAAAAAGCAGAGCAGTTTTGAACAAGTGACCGTTTATTAGGTCTTATTCCAACAACATTTACAATTAGATTCACTGGCAAGTCCTGCATGGTAGGCAAACACTGAGTATAATCTTTTTCCAGAGTTACAGCAAAATGCTGCAATATAAACCTCCTGCAATTTCCATGTGCTCGCTTTGCTGAAACAACATTTTAATTGTTGTTTACCTTAAGTGGTCAATTAATCCAAGGCAAACTCATAAAAGAGGAAAGTCTGCGGGTTGCCCAGGTAGTCAGATCCAACTAGCTTAGAGTCATGACTATTAGGGATGCCGCAGTCCCTGGTGTGGCAGAAGAAGAGTGTAGAAGAGAGATTACAGAGCAGATGGACGGAGGAAGACATCTGAGAAAAGAGAAGGAAAAGAGAAAACAAACAGAGGAGGTGCAGATACTGGTGCCACAGGGAAGGAGTAATACAGGACGTGGAAAAGCGGAGTGTGAGGAGGAAGAGAAGAGGTCATCTGAGGTGATGGAGATTCGGTGGGCTGGGTTCATCAAGGATGGAGCCGGGCCACTCTCCTCCTCCTCGGATTCTGTTCTGGCTTGGGTTATTGAGTTGAAACCTCGCAAACACAAACACACACACACACACACACACACACACACACACACAAACACATGTCTGCAGTCTCCCACACACATGCTGGTTCTTCTTTAGTACGTACTTGTAAATGTTTCTTACAGAAATAGAAGTGACATCACAACGTTTTAAATCAATGGTGAACCAATGAAACAGCCACACACACACAGAACCATAGAGTCTGCCTCAGAGTCCGTTTCAGAGTCCAAACCACTCTGTGACCCCTCCTCTCCTGGGGTCGAGTTTCTGTCTCTGCTTTTCGTCCTCCATGAACTTCTCTTGCATCTCCTCCATTGAGCCCTCCGCTGGTGCTTGTTCCTTTTCTGGGAAGATGTCAGGAAAGGTAAACGTCTGGCCCTGGGCCTGATGAGGAGGCAAAGACGGCACAGAGAAAAAATTAGCTAAAAGATCAATGTGTTACTACTTAATGAGGGAAATGAGTTATTTCTTAAACCTCTTCTATACAACAACTTTCATAAACAATTTCATTTTTTGAAAAGATGAAGAAAAGGGTGATACCAATTTGGAAAACAGGGCACCATTTCTTTCCCCATGTTACTCTTCAAATTACACAAACTCTCTCTGTCTCTCTGGCATTCAGTTTCTCCAACTTTCTCCCACATTTTATCTCTCATCTCTCTCCATTTCTCTGGTCTTGATTTATTCAGAGGGAAAGGATGGTATCCATTATTTATTCCATACCAACCCATCTCTAGCCATGGCTAATGCACCACTGGCCAAACTGTAGCCTGTGTCACGTTGCCATTGAGTACAGTACAGCACAGCACACACACGCATGCATGCATGCTTGCTTACACACACACACAAAAGCAGGTCATGCGTGCAGGCATGCACACATATCTATAGCCTATCCCTCTAAGCCTCTCCCATGGACACCTGCCAACAAGAATTCATTGCCAGCAGTCTCAACTAGAGTCAAACCATCGCCATCATTAAATGACTCAACCTCATAACTTTTGATGATGAAAACGCACTTGCATGTGTCAGTCTTAATCATTGTGCATTTGCAGTTTAAGCACACTGCTACTACTCATCACAAGTTGACAATCTCCCTTCTAAATGTAGAAACCCATTCATCACTTTTCTAATAAACCTAAAATACACAAAACAGAACATCAATGACATAGTAGCGTATCCAGCTCACATCCATCGTAATTCGCGAGTTATTTTAATGTGTGATGAACAAAAAGAAAGGGATAAGTTCTCTTGCCATTGGTTGGCTACATTGTACAACCCAATGAGAAGTCAGAGAGGCTCGCAAACAGTTATATCCAGGATCTAACGTTATTTAAGGGATTATTATTCAATAAATATATCTAATGGCATTTATATATAGACTGAAGAGGGGAACACACAAACAATCCAGACCAATATTCTTAGCAGTAGCAATTTTTATGAAAATGGAAAAGTGCTTGTAAAATAGCAAATGTGATCTTGAGCACAATCTGGTTGAAGATTTACAAGTTTCACTAAAATCTGACTAATACTCTAGGAGAGGTACAGATTCTTGTGAACTATGGACAGACTGATGGACGAACAGATGAGCTTTAAAAACAGGATAAAAAAACCATGTCAAGCAACGGACTGACTCTTTCATAGAATCATATTAAAGACTGACCCACAACAATGATATGTCTGCTTTGAGTTGGAACTGATTCTCAACTCTTCTCAGTTAAAACCAAATACCCTGGGCAGAGGCCACATTACTTTTACTATTGTCGTTACTATAACTACAATTATGGTAAATGGTAAATGGTGTGTACTTATATAGCGCTTTTATCTACCTTATTTCTCAGGCCCAAAGCGCTTTACAGTTACACTCACTCACCCATTCACACACACATTCATACACCGATGGCGGCAGAGCTGCCGTGGAGGGGGAGAGGGGGAAAGCGTGTTAGGAGGCAGAGAGAGAGAAGGAAAGGTAGGAGGGTGGAGGTGAGAGTAGGGACTTTAAATGTAGGGACTATGACTGGTAAAGGGAGAGAGCTGGCTGATATGATGGAGAGAAGGAAGGTAGATATATTGTGTGTGCAAGAAACCAGGTGGAGGGGAAGCAAGGCCAGGAACATCAGAGGTGGATTCAAACTGTTCTACTATGGTGTAGGTAGGAAGAGAAATG
>VUQH01081373.1:0-10658 GCA_015106775.1 Etroplus canarensis | reverse complement strand
CTCTCGGCGTGTAGTCTTCTCCCTTCTCGGTGTACCCCCGCCCCCTGCCCCTACCAGAACCCCCCCCCCCAAGACCCGCAGAGGAGTTCAGGCTAACGGCGATAGCTGCCAGTTGCTCGTCTGCCCGTTGACCCTGGAGCAAGTAACGGCGGAGCTGCGGGGCGAAACCGTCTTCTTTTTGAGCGCGCTTCCTCGGAGGCGCAGCGGGATCCTCCCCGGAGCTGCAATTCAGCCGATCGTCCGCGGCGCTGTGATTTATCGGTGTTCTGTTGTGCTCCTGCTCACCGTTCAAGCAGGACTCTCCAGCGGAACAAAAAAGGCCAGCCCCTCGCCCCCCTCAACAAAATCTGAAACTTCTTCTTTGCCATTGAAAAGTGTGAAGGAAGTGTTGATGAACTTGCTGTCACACCCCACAGGCCGAAGAAGGAACTGCACTGCAGATATGCAAATATGGGAGAACAGTGTCAGCGTATGAAGTGGTTTACACGCTTGCCTCACAAGCGAAAGGTCCCAGGCTCGATTCCAGGTGGTAGCATAAGTCCCTCTCACTATGGAGGATTGTTCAGGAAGGACATTTCGTGTAAAACTTCTGCCAAATTACCAAAATGTGTTATTCTGCTGTGGTGACCAGAGTTATTATACTTTTGTATTTTCTAATTAGTTTTTATTTTTATTTCGTTTTGAGTTTTTTTTTTCAATTCAGTTGAGTTTCAGTTAGTTTCCAGAGTGGGTTTGCTCGCTTTCATTTAGTTTTTATGGTTTGAAAATGTTTAGTTTTAGTTCAGTTTTTGTTAGTTACAGTGTTAGTTTTAGTTTTCTTAATTATTATAATATGGATGGTGTTTGTCAGGGGGAGATTTAAGATGTTTACATCAGAAATTACAATACAAACACATCACTTTGTGAAGGTAGATGAGTCACAATCATGTAGATTTCCTGAGTCTCAATAAACAGATGCACCAAAGCCCCATCAGACAGGCTGCTTGACCAAATTTAATCCAACTCACAAAGACTAGAACTAAGGACATTTCCTGTATAATTATATTATATTTTAGTTAGTTTCCTAAGCCCACAATGTCGTTTAGTTCGTTTTTAGTTTAGTTTTAGTTAACTATAATAACCTTGGTGGTGACCCCTTGGGGAGAATACAAGTAAGCAGCTAAAGGTACATTCATTTGAAAAATATGCCTCACACTTCTGAGATTGTCAATATTTTTCTTAAATACTTTTGTTCGTTTTAAAGCAGTGTAACATCAGGGCTGTAAAAGTGCAGTTAGGGTAACCAGATCCCAACAGACTTAATGTGGGACAAAAAGTATGTTTATGTGGGACAATGTGGGACACATTACTAATCTTGAGCAAGCTTATTACAGTTAACTACAACTAAACTAAAAACTAAGACTTCTTCTTCTTTCATTTCCTCCTCTTAGGGGTCTGTCTCCATCCCACCCTATCCCTTTCATCCTCTTCTGTCACTCCAGCCCTCTGCATATCCTTCACTACATCCATTAACCTTCTCTGTGGTCTTCCTCTTCTCCTCCTGCCTGGCATCTCCATCTTTAATATCTTTTGTCCTCTGCACATGACCAAACCATCTCAACCTTTCCTTGCACAGAGAATCATCTGCATATGACAAAGTCTAAAGAACTGGCTGTGGGCACAAGTGCTTCCTCTGTACTCATTCGCTTAATCGCCAAACCATGTCAACCTGAGCGGATCATCTGTCTCTTTTCATTCTCTTCTGTCACTCCTATTCTCTGCATGTCCTCCTGCATCATATCAATTAACCTTCTCTGTGGTCTTCCTCTTTTCCTACTATCTAGCAGCTCCATCTTCAACATCCTTTGTCCAATATATCCACTATCCCTCCTCTGAACATGTCCAAACCAGCTCAAGCTTGCATCTCTGACTTTAGCTCCAAATTCTCCACTTGCATTGTCCCTCTAATGTATTCATTTCTGATCCTGTCCATCCTGCTCACTCCCAACAAATATCTCAACATCTTCAACTCTGCTATCTCCAGCTCTGCCTCCTGTCTTTTTGTCAGTGCCACCGTCTCCAAACCATACATCATAGCAGGTCTCACTACCACCTTGTAAACCTTTGCTTTCACACTTGCTGCTATCCTTCTGTCACAAAGCACCCCTGACACTCATCTCCACTGATTCCACCCTGCTTGCAGTTTGTTCTTCACCTTTTTTGTGCTCTGTCCATTGCTTTGGATGGTTGACCCCAGGTATTTAAACTCATCCACCTTCACCACCCCTACTCCTTGCATCTTCAAACTACATGAGAAAAAATATTTTAGATAACTGAAATGGGAAAAAAAATTAGACTTATGGTAAAAATGTAAATAAACTAAAATGACTTGTGTGCTCACAAAACTAACTAAAATAAAATAAAAATCTATAGGGAATGTCCTTAGTTTTAGTCTTTGTCATTCTGGCCAAATTTAGTAACCAAGCCTGTCTGATGAGGCTTTGGCACATCCATTTATTAAAACTCAGGATGTCTACATGAATAAGAATCAGCTGCTTTCACACAAGTATCTGTCATGTAATTTCTCATCTGAACATCTTAAATCTTCACCTGACCAATACCATCCATATTATAAAAATCAAGAAAACTAACACTAAAATTAATAAAAGCACAACTAAAACTAAACATTTTCAAATAATAAAAACTAAACTGAAACAACCAAACCCACCGTGGAACCTAAAAACTAATGAGAAAATACAAAACTATAATAACGCTGATCCTGAGCGGCTCTTAGCATGTGAAGGACTTTATATTTTAGTGTAACCTTCCCAACTCCTTCATTAACTAAATGTAAAGAGCTCAAATGAAAGCCTAAACTTACTGCTTCTTTCCTCGTGTATGTCCTTTTTTATCCTGCTACCCATTCGAACTACTGTTATTTCAGTAGTTGTTCAATACCAGGTGTGACACAAGACCCCTGTCATCATGGAGGTTTGTCTCAGGAAGGGCATCTGGCAAAAACTCTCTGCTAAATTACCAATGAGGATTAATCCGCTGGGGCGACCCCTTTGGGGAAAAAACAAGGTAGCAGACGAGGGTTTTGTCTGACTTTCTTTGGGTTTCAGTGGGGAAGCATCCATCAGCATCTCTTGGACTTATACATTGCCATTAGGGTGACCGGTGCAGCTTGTGTGGGACTGCACAGCATTTTTATCTATTTTTCCCAATCTCACATATTGAGATGATGTCTCGCATTTTGATCGGTTCTATAGCTCTCAAGAATCTGCACTGAATGACAGACAGTTTTCTAAAGTCTGGCTTTTATCTAATGGCTGTGAATAAAGCAGAGAGAGCATTCTGTCCAGGTGCTCCATTTGATGTCAGTCAAAATGTGCACACATGGGGCTAAACAAACAGGACACCTTATATCCTGATTTCCAGGCTGCTGGATTCTGTGTGAGTGTCTGACTTATGTATTAATATCCTCTAATACATTTGGATAAAGAATACATGGTTCTATAAAGAAGCAAATCTTTGGTACTAAAGTAAGTGTCAAAATATACATAGTATGAAAATGGTGTCTATGCCAAAATATGCAATGATATGAATATGAAAAAATATGAATTCCCATGCTTTTATTATTATTGTTGTTGTTGCTATTACTAAATGTGGCACTATATAACACATATAACTGATACTACTGTAATGTTTTGTAAATCTCTTTTATGTATTTATTATGTGTTTTCCTGAAATTATGTATATTTTTCTCTTGACTTATTTTTATTTTCTGTTTTAGTTTATACTATATTCTTATTAGTCATGTTCCTATTTCTGTGTGATTCTGTAGTGCTGTTGTAATGTCAAATTTCCCCAGGGTGGGATGACTAAAGTCTTATTTTATCTTATCTTATTTTATCTCATTTCAATATAAATCAGGTGAAAATACCACAAGTTTTTCTTTTCCTTTTTAATGGCCATGCTATGTTTTTAGTTATAATTCAATTTTCATCAGCTGACTTCAGAGCAAAAATAGTGAGTACTCAGTGTTTACAGAAACATAGTGGAGTCAAAAGTACAATATTTGTCTTTTAAATGTAGTGGAGTGAAAGCAGTAGGTTTCCCCTAAAAATAATACTCAAGTAAAGTACAAGTTACTCAAAAATGTTCTTATGTACAGTCTTCTTCTTTCGGCTGCTACTGTCAAGGGTCGCCACAGCAGATCATCTGCCTCCTTTCATCCTCTTCTGTCACTCCAACCCTCTGCATGTCCTCCTTCATCACATCCATGAATCTTCTCTGTGTTCTTCCTCTTTTCCTCCTGCCTGGCAGCTCCATCCTCAACATCCTTTGTCCAGTATATCCACAATCCCTCCTCTGAACATGTCCAAACCATCTCAACCTTACGTCTCTGACTTTATCTTTAAAATCCTCAATCTAAGCTGTCCCTCTGATATACTCATTTCTAACCCTGTCCATCCCGGTCTCTCCCTGTATCTTCAATTCTGTCACCTCGAGCTCTATCTCCTGTCTTTTCGTCAGTGCCACTGCCTCCAAACCATACATCATAGCAGGCCTCATTCACTACCATCTTGTAAACCTTCCCTTTTACTCTTGCTGCTATCCTTCTGCCACAAAGCACCCCTGACACTCATCTCCACTGAGTCCACCCTGCTTGCAATTTGTTCTTCACCTTTTTTGTGCTCTGTCCATTGCTTTGGATGGTTGACCCCAGGTATTTACACTCACCCACCTTCACTACCTCTACTCCTTGCATCTTCAAACTAAATGAGAAAAATCTCTTCATCCAACTTTTGGTTCATTGAGATCTGGTCATCCTAGCTCAAGCCTACATGCCGAATTGTCCTTGGATAAGAAACAATGCTCCTGAAGCATCCATCGGAGTATGAATGGGTATGAAAGTTAAATGCACGTATATGTACCTTTGCCTATTCCCTTTTATTTTCCGCAAGGGGTCACCACAGTGGATTATTCTGCATCAGTAATTTGGCAGAGGTTTTATGGCAGATGTCCTTCCTGATGCAACCTTCCATGGTGAGGGGAGCCCGTGTCCCCACCTGTAATCGAACCAGGGGCCTTCCACATGCAAAGCAAACACATGATAGCATGGTGGTTCAGTGGTTATCACTGTTGTTTCACAGCAAAAGGGTCCTGGGTTCAAACCCAGGTGGGGCCTTTTGGTGTGGAGTTTGCATGCTCTCCTGATGTTTTCCAGGGGCTCAGGTTTCTCCTGCAAATGAAAAAGATTCTTAATTTCAAGAGATCACTTACTGGTTAAATAAAGGTTAATAAACAACACTACATATGTGGACATGCTTAAAGGCATAGAATAAAGCCTTGTGTAAATGGGTGACTCAGTCTTGTAACTGAAAGTTATTTGAGAGTAAAAAAGTGCTTTATAAGTACCAGTCCATTTTCCACTTCACATTATTTCATATTTACTTGAGTAAATGTTGACAAAAATCACAGCTTTGATCCTGCTTTGATTAAAAAGCGCCGCGTGTCCTCATTGGTCCATCCACGTGCTTTGAAAATCTACCAACCGCTCACAGGAAGTCGTCACCACGCTCTAGTACGTCACTTAACTCCAATACGGAAGAAGTCGTCATCATTAAGGCTGTGAGTTGGAAGGTCTGTGAAATGTGATAAAAAACGATCGCAATTCGTGAGTAGAACAGCTTGTGCTTTCGTAGTTTGAATGAATGAAGTCATGTACGTGTTTTGTGGGCGGCGAGCGAGCGGGTTCGTGCGTTCCCAGCCTCAGAGCGGTGTAGTTGTGTGCATGTCTGAAGAGCCGGGCTCACGGTGCACGGTGAAATCCACAACTGGCTGCAAATGAAATGCAATATTCTCTAAAAATGGCTCGACGACGAGACGAGATCCACATGCTCTCCTTGCCCTAAAAACGGGAACTTAGTGGGGGTTTCTCTTTAAGAGGGAGTGCCGGTGAGAGGCTGTACTGACATAGATCTTTTTTTTAAAAAATATCTTTCAGCACGAAAATGTCGTGGATAAAAGAAGGCGAGTTAACCCTGCTCGAAAAGATTTCTGCCAACATCCTGAAGGTAAGGCTCTGTTGTCTGGCCTCTGTTATGACCTCTGCTTTTCAGTCATAGAGCCAAGCATCTTTAGTGAAAGGAAGAAATCCTCATTGTGTGCATGAAAAACAAACTCAGATTGTGCCAAATTAGTAGCTGGATATTATATATCCTTCCAGTGCATGTAATAAGAAGGGATTATACACTGATCAGGCATAACAATATGACCACCTGCCTAATATTGTGTTGGTCCCCCTTTGGCTGCCCCACGTGCATCAGTGAGCCTTGGCCGCCCTTGATCCTGTTGCCGGTTCACCGCCGTTCCTTCCTTGGACCACTTTAGATAGATACTGACCACTGCAGACCAGTAACACCCCACAAGAGCTGCAGTGTTGGCTCTGACCCAGTCGTCTGGCCGCCACAATTTAACCCGTGTCAAATCCTCGCTCAAATCCTTACACATGCTCGTTTTTCCTGCTTCTAGCACTGCAACTTAGAGGACAAACTGTTCACTTGTTCATAAATTACATCCCTCCCACTAACAGGTGGCATGATGAAGGGAGATATAGTATCATTCGCTTCGCCTGTTCGTGGTCATAATGTTATGCCTGATCAGTATATGTATGTGAACATAAGAGAAGATCATCTTTTTTTAGCCCCACAACGGGGAAATTTGCATTGTATACAGCAGCAGATACTCATTCAGTAATAAAAAAATACACAAGATATGTACATAAATAAAAAAAGCAGCAAACACTATGTCGTCTAGAGGTGGGACTCACCACAGGCGCCCACCTTACAATGCAATATCACGATATTTAACTCGTAATATGATATTTTTGCGATTTTAAACATTTTACAATATGCTGAGTAGTGCAATTAAAATATACTGCCCTATATTGCGATTTATCACATTTTTTCAACTGGAAATTATATCCCCAAAGGCAAATGTTGTCAATATCTGTTTTATCTAATAAAATAAAGGTCTCAGTCTGTTCCTCTCACTTCAGTTATTTTATTTCTGCAAAATGGGATTGTCAAGCAGACAGTCTGACCAACACTGTAACTAAAACCTGTCATAAATGACCAAAAAAGTGTTTCTATTACAGTCTTGTCCAGCTTAACTGGTTGCAAACATGTGTGGTATACTGTACCATTACATGTATTTTGAATAGTTCAGCATTTACAACAAAAGTTATGTACCTCCTTCAGGGACTTAAAGATTTGAAAATATATGTAGATTATTTATGTGGACTAAATTAACAACTGAATTTATTTAATTTTATTCTAAAATTAAAACTTTCAATTTGTAATTGTGGTATTTAAAGTAGGATATCCATATTTGGCATGCCTGTATTGATACAATATTGTAATGCAAAATATCTCAATACAATACTGTATTGCTAATAAAAAATGCTAATATCCTCAAAGGTGCTATTAAACATACAGTGGATATGTAAAGTCTACACACCCCTGTTAAAATACCAGGTACCTGATTTAAAAAAATGAGACCACAATAAATAATTTCACAACTTTTTCTACCTTTATTGTGACCAATAACCCGTACAATTCAATTAAAAAAAGAAAAAAAATCTGTTGGGGACAAAAATATGAAAAATAAGAAATTGTATTATAAACCCACGGCATATGTGTGCACACCCTAAAACTAGAACATTTTTGAAGCACCTTTTGCTTTAATTACAGTATTCAGTCTTTTAGGATAGGAATCTATCAGTTTGACACGGTAGTATTTGCACATTCATCTGTGCAAAAGTGCCCCAAATCTGTCATATTGTGAGGGCATCGCTTACACACAGCCCTCTTCTGGTCACCTTCAGTTGGATTTAGGTCTGGTTTTTGTGCCAAAGTTTTTTTTTGTTTTTTTTTTGCCAAATATACCTTTTGGAATTGTGCCCAAAAGAGAGTGTGTGTGTGTCTTAAAGAAAAAGCTTCCATCTACTCCATAGTCTAGACATATGGAGAATATAGTAGATTGTTGTCACTTGCCAGAAATTTCTGCAGCTCCTTTAGTGATGCTGTAGGCCTCTTGGCAGCCTCCCTGACCAGTTTTCATCTCGTCTTTTCATCAATTTTGGAGGAACATAAAGTTCCCTGTAATGTCACAGAGGTTCAGTATTTTCTCCACTCTTTGATGACTGTCTTCACTGTGTTCCTACTGGGGCAACTGAACTTTATTTGAGGTTTCTTTAATTTATGGCAGGTGTGTACCCAAAAAGACTGAATGCACTAATTCAAGCAAAAGTTACTTTAACAATGTATTAGCTTTAGGGTGTGCACATTTATGCATCCAGTTGATTGTATTTTTTTAAATTTTTTTCCCCAATAACAGATTTATTTCTTTTTCAACTGAATTTTAAAGATTGTAGGTCACATTAAAGGTGGAAAAAGTTATGAAATGATTTATTGTATTCTTATTTTTCTACATTAGAAAAACTTGGTGTTTGAACAGGGGTGTGTAGACTTTACAGCTGCTTTAGTTATACAATTTAAAAAAGCTATAAAAACTATACTTTAAATATATTTACACATGGAGAATGGACATATTTTCACATGGATAATGAGTTATCTTTATACATTATTATGTATTATTTTATACTTAAGTATGAAGTGTGTGTAGATTTCTCTTGTTTATTACAAGCTAGCATGAAGATGGCATTTCCAGTGACCTGGATGGGAAGTATAGTGGTTATCTCAGCTTTAAAAATAATTCTGATTTTCATTCAGATGGTTAAGAGTCTGGCAGTAGCATTGGGTGAGCATCAGGTCCATCAGGTCTGTTGCTTGTGTATGCTGCCGTGACTTTGATGTGAAAACGCTGCCCTGAAATATGTCTTGAAGTCTTCATGATGAAATTAAAAGTGTTATATTCAAAAGCTTGAATAAATTGATATTTATTTCAGCCTGCTGTAATTTTGAAATTTTTGGTTGATTTATTCTTTTTAAATAAATCAACATCAGGAAACCATGATTATGATATGTTTTTTTACTAATCACTGATAATCATTCATGACCCAGATTTTCCCCCTGGATCACCACAGAAAACTATGCAAAAATCTTCTGATTTAGTTTGGACCTGGTGATCATTAAACAATTTCATGTGGTTTTCAGTTATCTAATTCTTAAACTACTGACTCCAATTTATTATAACTACCTAAAGGGGCACATACGGGTGCTATTTTCTGTAACCCAAAGCAATCAGTACCACTTGAAGGCCACAAGGAATCAGCTGTTTTCATCACTGTCAATTTCACTACTGTTATACTTGATATTTTGCTGAATTATTCAGAAGCAATGGAAAATACTCATCATAATTTCCCCAGAGCTCAAATCAACATCTTCAGATTACTTTTTCTGGAAAGCATGGTTTAAAATGCAAACATATTAGTCGACGAAGATGAGCCTTCTTCTGTTTCTGTCGTATGTTAACTGTTCTCCTATCTGTAGTTGAAATTTCTGGAAAAGCCAGTACATTTACAGTATTGAACAAAAGAATTGGGCCACACCTTTTGATCATTGAATTCAGCTGTTTCATTCAGTCCCCTTGCCACAGATGTAAAATCAAGCACATAGCCATGCAGTCTGCATTTACAAACTGAAAGAATGGGTTGTTCTAAAGAGCTTACTGAATTCAAGCGTGCCACTATAATAGAATGTCACTGTTGCAGCATACTAGTTTATGAAATTTCTTCTTCCCTAGATGTTCCATGATCAACTGTAAGTGGTATTTTTGCAAAGTTAAAGTGTTTAGGAATTACAGCAACCCAGCCACAAAGTGGCAGACCTGTAAAGTTACAGAGCGGTGTCACAGAGTGCTGTTGTAGTGCACAAAAATCGCCAATGCTCTTCTGACCCAATAACTGCAGCGTTCCAAACCTTCCGTAGATTAACATCAGCACAAAAACTGCACTGGGAGTTTAATGGCATAGGTTTTCATGGCCGAACAAATGAACGCAAGCCTTATACACTGCCCAGCCAAAACAAAAGTCGCCACCCAAAAAAAAGGTCACACACTCTTAATATTTCGTTGGACCGTCCTTTAGCTTTGATTACAGCACGCATTCGCTGTGGCATTGTTTCGATAAGCTTCTGCAATGTCACAAGATTTATTTCCATCCAGTGTTGCATTAATTTTTCACCAAGATCTTGCACTGATGATGGTAGAGTCTGACCACTGCGCAAAGCCTTCTCCAGCACATCCCAAAGATTCTCAATGGGGTTAAGGTCTGGACTCTGTGGTGGCCAATCCATGTGTGAAAATGATGTCTCATGCTCCCTGAACCACTCTTTCACAATTTGAGCCCGATGACTCCTGGCATTGTCATCTTGGAATATGCCCGTGCCATCAGGGAAGAAAAAATCCATTGATGGAATAACCTGGTCATTCAGTATATTCAGGTAGTCAGCTGACCTCATTCTTTGAGCACATACTGTTGCTGAACCTAGACCTGACCAACTGCAGCCACACCAGATCATAGCACTGCCCCCACAGGCTTGTACAGTAGGCACTAGGCATGATGGGTGCATCACTTCATCCAGGTGGTGACTTTTTTTTTGGCCGGGCAGTGTATATATATATACACAAAATGGCAATACCTGACATGA
>VUQH01081372.1:0-11076 GCA_015106775.1 Etroplus canarensis | reverse complement strand
AAAGCACCCCTGACACTTGTCTCCACCCACTCCACCCTGCCTGCACTCTCTTCTTCACCTCTCTTGTGCTCTGTCCATTGCTTTGGATGGTTGATCCCAAGGGAAGAAAGTCAAAGTTAAGCTACTCCTCGAAGCAGGGACCTGAGCACTGGACCCTCAGTTTAAGAGCCTGGTGCTCTACCAACTGAGCTATCTGGGCTCTAGCAACTGCCACGTCCAGGCTCCATATAAACAGTACCACCCTGAATTACCAAAAAGTGCATTTTTTTTCTCCTTGTATTCAACAACAGTCATAAATAATTTTGGACAAGCTATATATTCAAGTTATCATGACCAACACTTTACTTCGTGCTTAGAGATAATCTGGCGGGTTTTTCGTTTTTCCCTTCATGGCTTTGAATAATATACTGTACTGTTTTTAACAGGTTTTGGAGGCAGAACATTTGGATGAATGTGTAATTTACCAGCAGCTCTATCTAAAAGGAACGTATGTAAACAAATATTCAGCCTAAATCATTAGAAAAAATCCTCTTTAACAGGATAAATCTGATAAAAAACTTACACCAAACCTTTTCCACTATATACTGTATATATCCTTTAAGAAGGAGAATCAAAAATAATTCCACTTTCTAAAAACCAGGACTGATAAAACATGGATTTGTTTGTATCCTGTTTTATATTCTGTTTTTGCAGAAAAGTAGAACTAATTTAGTTATTAGGGTTCAGACTAAATTGTTATAAATTAAAACAGAAGTAAAAATGCTGCTTAAAGTAATATGAGACGCTGTTAGGGCTTCAAGATTTAACAGTTTTTCTTACCTGCAAATAAATCACGGCAAAAGAGAAGCAACAAAAAAAATGTCTAATGTATTTCTGAATGAAATTATTGCCAGTGATTTTAAGTATATCTGCTCAAAGTAGATATACAGTATATCTTCTTCCTCTTCAAAGAGGTCTGTAGCTTTCGACCGACTACAGCATACTTACTTTGTGGACAGCATAATACCTACCTACTCTGCTAACGTACAAATCCCTTGACTTTGATGACTTTGAATTCACTGCACCCTTACCTGACTTTGGTGTCCCAGCTTAGAACTTCACTTTGATATAATGTTGAACATCAAAGCACTTTTAGTTTTTGATCTCAGTTGGGTGAAGCGACGTCCACTTCGAGCCTTGATCTCTCTACAACGCTTGCGCGCATGCGCACACACGCACACACGCACTTACTTTCTCGAAGTCATGCTATGTGGGCAAATCAGACGTGATTTTTTTTCGGCACAAGCACAGACTTTTTCTTGTTTTTAAGTTACCTTTGTTCTTTGTTAGGGAGGTCAGTTTGGTCTATGCTTAGTTTGGAGTTGCTTCTTTTTGTATGTTAAATTACTGTTTGACCTCTTTTAAGGGCCCTCGTGATTATTTTTTATATATTTGGGTTTGGTAAAACACACCTTTTGCCACTGTGTCCTTGTGGCCTTGTGCCTGACTAACTTGGATCCTCACGCTATCTTAAAGACCTCATTTTACCATATGTACTGGTGGATAGTACATAGGACTTCTAGTCAGTCCCTTGCTTGGTGATTCAAAGTTTGTGGTTTTTCAATCCCACTGAAGTTGCTTTTCTTTTTTGTCCTTTCCTTTCTTGTTTTGTCTTTACTCAGCTCAAATTATTTCTTTTTGTTCACTGATACACGTCCTACACTATGGAAGACAATGATGACTACATAATATCGACCGTTTTATATGTTTATCACAATCAGAATAATTTAGTAATTCCCAGGGGGAAATTGCTTTTAAAAAGTTTGGTTTGCATAATGCACAGTCTGTAGACTGAGTAGTTCTTAAAAATTAAATTCTGAGTCATTCTTAATAATTATTTTAATGGCTTTATTGTTTAACTTATTTTCTTTTTTTAGTGTTTCAAACACAATTTTCACATGTTTTGTATGATTGTGTCCTCTGTTTGGTTTTTCTGTTGTTGTATTAGCTGGGCTATATTGGAAATGAGGCCGCTACCTCAATATACTTCCAAGTTTAAAATAAATAAATAAATTACTCTTATGTCTTGTATTCGTTATGAAGTTATGATTTGAAATACACCACTTTTTTCAGATTTACCAGACACACTAGGTGTATTTGCACAAAGTATCGGTATCAGTATTGCCGATACCAGCCTGAATTTTACTCAGTATCGGATCGGCAAGGAAATAGGTGGCATCTAACATCACTAGTGGTAACAAACTGAACACTGTGCCACCAATGGATAAGCAATAGAACCATGTATGACCAGTAGAGTGCGCTAAAGCGCACCAGTCAGCAATGTGGTTTTGCAAAGGTGAAAGGCACCTACAGCTGCCCCCTTGTTTGCTCCTCAAGGGGTCGCCACTGCAGATTAATCTGCACTGGCAGAGGTTTTACGCCAGATGCCCTTCCTCACGCAAGCTAACTAAATAACCTAACTAAATAACCATAAACTATTGTGAAGAGAGAGGTTTTCCTACTGGGTTTATAAGTGTTCAGAGTTGGAGCTTCTCTTTTATTCTCAGGTGGGGCGTTCCATCGTTTGCGGCATAGACAGCGAAGGCAGCTTCTCCTGCTTTAAAGTTGGTGTAAGGAATTACTAAATTACCACTTCCTGTGGACCTGAGAGTTCTTGCTGGTGTATTTCTAATTAACATGTGTTTGATGTACTGCGGGCAAGGCTATGTAGAGATATATTTAGGACTTTATTACGCCTATGTCATAATATATCATTATGGATTCAAAAACAGACACAAGTAAAACTAAAAGATAATTTAATTCATAGAAACGTAGAACATGTTTATCTTCATTTTAGCTTCATTTTTTTGTATTTTAGGAAGTTGTGGGTAGGCTGAGAGAGAGGACGTGAGCAGGAGTGAAAGTTGGGTAGTAGACTATTGGAAGATAACACGTATCAGTGATTTGAATAAAGTGCTCATAACAGAAAGTGCACCGCATGCTCAGCAAGTCGCCCAAATAATCAGGTTCAGAGCCCAGAGAGAGAGATCAAAGGGGATTTTTTTTAGAGGTCACTGCCGCTTTAAAAAGTAAATGGCGGTAAACACCCCAAATTCAGAACCTATTTTATCAAAAAATTTAATTAATCACTGGTTTGTATTTTTTTTCAATTCATGCCTGAAAATGGAAAAAAAAAATCATGAGTGTATTATTAATTTTTGCATCTTTAATGGCTGCAAAAGGTCTCATAAAAACAGAAATAACAAAATCCCTCTCTTTTGTCCTTATTTTCATGTCCTGTCCTTCACAGTTCCTGACTCTAACACTGATACAATATAGAACTGGCATGAAAATAACTTTGTAGGGGATTTCACAATGTCTGCCGATGACAGGAGTCTTTCTGTCTTACTGTGGGATGCTGTGAAGTAAAAACTTCCTCTGAGAGGAAGAAACTATGGGTGGAACCAGGCTCTCTGGAGAACTGGGCCCACCCTGCTCGGGGCAAGGGGGACCTCTGACCACGAGGGTGTATTCCTCACCTCTGTCACTCCACACCAGTTTTCTTGACCATCTCTCTGGCAGCTTCACCAGAGTGATGATAGAGGATTAATGACAGTATTTCTTGACATGTTGCTCTTGGTGGATTTAGTTTCCTTGTCCTGGATTCCCTCCTCCATATCCTGGCCGAGGCCTGCAAATGAACACAAAACACTTACAGTGAAAACTGTATTGTGCGTTCAGAATGCTCCCTTCAGCTCAGGATGTGACCGTGTTGTCTTCTTACATCTCTCTTGTACAACAGGATGTAGGCAGGCTCCTGCTCGCTGCCCCCAAATGGACGAGCCGTTGTCTCAGAGACCGCAGCGTTGTTGAAGGTCAGGTGGGGGGGTCATTCGGCTTATCTGAACAATCTGGAGGAACAATGCCACAGATTTTATGCTCTCACAAGAAAGGGACTTGCCAGATCATTGGATTTGGCAAAGTCTACCGTATTTATAGTTTTAATGTGTTCTACTTCTTACCCTTTCTCATCTTCGGGATTGCAAATCCTCGGTTGCTCTCCTTGCATCTTATTCTCTTCCAAAACAGATGTGAGCTGAAGGAGAGGAGTCAAGGTGACATTCATGTAAAGTGATGTCAGCTATATATGAAACAAGCGAATCATAAATTGTTTTCTTAAAGCAACACTAAAGCTGTGTTTTATGATTTCAGATGTAACAGTGCTTATGTCATTTTTTTTATTTCAGGGACTTTTAATTAAATTCACAATGTGATAAGATATGACATATGAAAAGATATGAATAAAAAGATGCTCAGAGTCTTGCTCTCACTGTGGTTTGTATATTTCAGCTGTGTGCCACGTCTCCATTAAAGGTTAAAAAAAAAATTCACAAAATGTACACATGTGCATCCTCAATGTATTGCTCCTCTGACAAAGTGCCCCTTTCCTCTGTCCTCCAGATGCATTTGCATTTTTTCAGCATGGCGTAATGAGACTAACAGGCAGGAGTACAGAGGAGAACAGGAGGCGCAAATCAGAGAAATGAGAAAGCCTCAGGATTGTTTACTTCAGTTCGCTTTCCAGCTTTTGGAATTGTCTTCCCTACCCTCACTGGTTTTGCCTGTTTCCAATCACTGTGTATACACTATATGGACAAACGTACTGGGCCATCTACACTTTACATCTACAGGAGTTTTTATGACATCCCATTCTAAATCCATCCATTAACATAGAGTTAATCCCCTCTCTGAAACTACAGATTCCACTCTTCTGGGAAGGCTTTCTACAAGATTTTCGAGAGTCAGTGTGATTTTTTGCAAATTAATTTAAAAGAACATTTGTGAAGTCAGACACTGACGTTGGATGGGAGGGCCTGGCATGCAGTCTTTGTCCTAGTTCACCCCAGAGGTTTCAATGGGGTTGAGGTCAGGGCTATGCATAGGCCAGTTGAGTTCTTCCACACTAAACTCATCCAACCATGCCTTTATGGGCATAGCTTTGTGTATCAAGGTCGATCAAACTGCATGATTTGTCACTCTATAGAACACATTTCCACTGCTCCAGAGTCCAGTGGTGGCATCCTTACAGGACTCTATCCTACTCGAGGCATTGTGCTTGGTGACATAAGGTTCTGGGCGAAGTTCTGGGCACACAGTTTTTGTACTTATGTTCACTTTACACTATCTGCCACTTTGTGGCTGAAGTTGCTGTAATTTCTAAATGCTTCCAATTGCAATAGCACTACTTACAGTTGATCACAGAATATCTAGAAGAGAAGAAAATTTAAAAATTGATTTATTGCAATGGTCACATTCTATTACAATATTACAGAATTCAGTGAGCTCTTTAGAACAACCCACTCTTTCACAAACGCTTGTAAAGGCAGAATGCATGGCTAGGTGCTTTATTTTGAACATGTGGCAATGGGATTGAATGAAACACCTGAATTCAAGTGAGTCATTTATTTGAACTATCAGGAGGTGTGAGATTTTTATCTGGTAGTCTGACGTGTTCGAGTTTGTTGAATGCCAGGAGAATGTTACCCGCCTGACTGCATTGTTGCAATTGTAAAGTTTGTTGGAAAAGGAATAATGCCGGTGGGTTAATTTTCTGGAGCGGGCCTGAGAATCTTATTTTCTAGTGAAGGGAAGTCTCTATGCTTCAGTTTACCAAGACATTTTGGACAATTCTGTGCTTTCAACTTTGTGGGAACAATGTGGGGAAGGCCCTTTTCTGTTCCAGCATGACTGCAACCCAGTGCATGAAACTAGGTCCATAAAAACATGGTTGGATGAGTTTGATGTGGAAGAACTTGACTTGGCCGCGCAGAGCCCTGACCTGAACCCCATCTAACACCTTTGGACAGCGATAGCGAGCCAGGCCTTCTCGTCCAACATCAGTGTCTGACTTCACAAATGCTCTTCTAGATGAGCAAAAATTCCCACAGACACACTCCAAAATCTTGTAGAAACCATTCCCAGAAGAGTGGAAAGTGCAAGGGGCAACTCCATATTAATGCCTATGGATTTAGAATGGGATGTCATCACAGCTCCCGAAGGTGCAATAAGTAGATTTCCCAAAACTTTTGTGCATAGACTTTATCTGTCTTTGTAATCAATGCATGCATTTTATGAATGCAGCTTCATAACTTCACTTGCTAATGTTATTTGATAACACAGCAACCCACACATCATTTAAATATGGATATGACTTTAGAGAAAAATTGCCATGCTCTATTCTATTCCATTCTTCTAGTCTGTTTGGGGTGTACTGATATATCAGCTGAATATTGGTAATAACCAACATTGGCTCCATTTACTGATATTGTCAGATGGCATTTATGGATGATATTGGCTGAGATTTCTTTGTTATTTCACATCAATTTTATGTTTTATTTTAATAAAGAAGATTTATTTGCTTCACTTGAAAAAAGGGAAAATAAATAACAAAACAGACACAGAATTTAACAATCAGCGTTTATTAAGAACACTAATACATCTGCTTAATTATGACATGATACAACTTAAAATTCACATCAAACATCAAAATGTGACCTCAGAAACTCTTTTAAAAAAATCCACAGTGACACACAACAAAATATTAATCATTATTTCTGATCCATATTTTTAGATGAAGAAATCAAATGTTTATAAGATAATAATGTTTTGTGACCTATGTTGACTGAGGCACATGAAAGAAGTGATCGTAAATACTTCATATGTACATCAGTACCTCCAGGGCTTAAGAAACATCAACTAAAAACTCACTGGAGCTCTTCTGTTTTGGTCAGGCAACATCAACCCTTTGGTGTCAAAGTAAGTAGTACAGATATACATAAAATGCTTGAATACATTCTTATGGACACATATGACCTGGTTTCCCTAAGGCAGCAAGACGCTGCACCAACACGAGAACCAAGTCGGTGGAAATGAGGTATACGTTGTGTAAATATGTACAGCACCTTCCTTTTGGCATTTATCAAAGATTGGTGCATGCCTTAAGACATTTGGATGTACTTATTTTTCTGTGTTGCGTCTCCTTGCCTTCACTGTCCTCCTGCCTGTGAGCCAGAAATGACTCTGTGTGCCATCGTGAAGTATACTGCCTGGCCAAAAAAAAGGGAACCACCTGGATTTAATTAAGCAAATGGGTAAGAGCCTTCCATTTGATAATGCCTGCAGTTAATAGGTTTCAGCTAGGTAGGTTATTTAACCCTAACTGATGCAATGAGTAGCCCAGGTGGAGACACAAGCCTCTTCCCCAATGGGAAGATTGTGTCAGGAAGGGCATTCAGTGTAAAGCCTGTGCCAAGTGACTTATGCAGAGGTGGTGACCCCTTGGGGAAATACAAGGGAGCACACCGAGGGGTCTCTTGATGCAGTGTCTCTTCTACATGCTGTGATTGTGGAAAAGATGTTACTCTGTTTCAGAAGGGTCGAATTACTAGCGTGTACCAGGCGAAGAAAATCGCTAAGGAGACGCTGAAAATACTAGAATTGGGTTTAAAAACTGTCCAACACATTATCAAACCCTGGAAATACTTACAGCTATGTGTAATAGTGAACTAGTGAAAACAAGCTCATTTCATGGGACTGGGACTAAACAGCTATTTAGCCATAAGAAGACCACTTATCAGTGAGCCGTAAAAGAAAAAAGGTCATGTGGTCTGGGGTGAAGTGATGCACCTATCATGCCTGTGGAGGCAGCGTTACGATCTGTGGTCGCTTCAGTTAGTCAGGTTTGGGTTCAGTCAGGATCTGTGCTGAAGGCATGAGGTCAGCTGGCTACCTGAACATACTGAATGACCAGGTTTTTCCATCAAGGGATGTTCCACAATTACAATGCCAGCATCCATCCGGCTCAAACTGTGACAGAGTGGTTCAGAGAGCAGGAGACACTATTTTCACAACTGGCCACCACAGAGTCCAGAGCTTCACGCAGCGGCCCGACTCTCCCATCATCAACACAAGATCTTGGAGAAGAATGAATGCATCTCTGGATGGAAATAAATGTTGGGACGCTTCATAAGCTTATTGAAACAACACCACATCCCATCATCGAAGCTAAAGGCGACAAAATATTACATTTTGCTTTTTTTTGGCCAGGCAGTGTATGTCACAATTTCTTAAATGCGTCTGGAGGAGAAAGATGGCTTGCTGCAGCGGCTATGCGCAAGGATTCACAGGTGTATCTGTGACCCACAAAAGAGGCACAAACCACTACTGGAGTATGCAAGCCACGCTGGAAGGACGACTCTACAAAGATTTGTTCCTTTTTATTCATTAGTTATATTTAAAATGATCTGCCTGCAAACAAACTCTACCTATCATTAATTTGTAGAAAAAAATAAAATATCTTTTGATTCTTGCCACATTGTGGCTTGATTTAAAAGTAAATACAAAACAAAGTGTATGCTATAAGAAAACAATGGACAGCCACATGTTGTGTTTACTTGCTCTGAGGCAAGGCTGTCTATTTCTCTCATATGCCCATTCTCCTCCTGTCTGGTCCTCTCCTCCGTCCACTTCTCTGATGGGAGGGACTGATACACAAGCAGAGAAAGCAGGGAAAGGTATAGAGGATGTACAAACTGAGAAAAAAAAAGGATTGTTTATAAGACGTGCACTAAGCTATGCACAACCTCTAGGGGTCACAAGCTGACTGCAACAAAAATCAACTTTAATCAAATTCTATATGGCATAACTGGCCTGATTTTGGAGATTTAATACACTAACAACATCCAATTAAAGGCCTTAATAGATTTTCTTTGGTTTACTAAATATTTCACCCTTGTCATTATTTAATTCATTTCCGCGGCAGGAGAGTGTACGCCAGGCTACAGTAGCACAAAGCTGCAGACAGCTAAACTAAACTAAAGGCAGCCTTTTCTCAAAATAAGGTGTTTTTTAAGAATATTTAGTGGAACTTTGTGCTATAAGACGTGACATTTTTCAGTCTGACTGCCAGCTGTGCATCATTTGAGCATGTTGGTGAGGAAGTGGTTGGCGATGATTCCACCAGCGAGGATCAAGAGCATGATCAACAACGCCAGGCCACGCCGGAAAGCCAGCTGTGCCACTGACAGAACCTCTCCCACTGTAGTGGTGGTGGATTTATTCTGCTCTAGATCATTCACCTCCACGTATGTGTGGTCTGCCTCAGCACTCTCACCACAGGATGCAGTGGTACTGTCTGGGGTCTGGACGTGATTGGAGTCTAGAGTTCGGAAAGAAAAGTATTAACATGACGCTGTAATATCGGGGGAGTTTCAGCCTGTATTTCCCAACTCACTTATATTATCCATCCTGATCGTCCCATTTTCTTCTCTGACGTGGACCCCTGCTCGTATCTGAGCCTGAACAGGCGCAGACAACAAATACAAAAGCATGTTTTAAAGAGTTAAATGTAACACATTATCAATGGATGCAGGCACGCACCTCTTCAGCAGCCTTGTTCCAGTCAAGTTTGCACACAAATGTGATGAAGAAGATCGACTGCAACGCCACGCAAACTGTAAGTCCTGTCCAGATTCCTATAACCAACGTTAAGAAAAGAAGGAGAGTCTTAATGGCTTTTCAGACAAGCAGGAGGTGCAGCTCATTTGTATCTACAGCACATGGTAATCCAGGGAGGCCTGTAACCTCTGGAGACACAGCAGGCGGTGTTTGCCCACCCATTTACTTTCACATACTGCCAGCAGGTTTCCGTGCTGTTCGTTAAAGGTTTCTTGCAACTGTGTCATACACGTCTCCTGAAAAAGTCTGAAAATTTTTAAATAGCTTTTAGAAATGTAGTGTTTTTTTCTAATGGACTGAACTCTGCTTTTTCTGGTTTGTACCCAGGAACTGCCCCAGATGTCTATTTGTGCCCCTTTTATGGTCAAGTCCTGCAGGACTGTGGCAAGTGCCAAATACTTGTTCACTGGACAAATGTGTCACTGCTATTAGTCTATTGTGTAATTAGTTGTATTTGCTGGGGTGGGAGTTGTAGCTCCTCTCCAGTGTCTGTCACGGTTTTGAGTTCTGTACATGGTTTCTATGGTTTGTGTTCTCTATAATTATGTCCTAGATCACTTCCTTTGTTTATGTTTCTGTTTTATATTAGTTTTGGAGTTCCTTTCATGTTCCCTGCTCTGTTCCTGTCCTTCATCACGTTTGTGCTTGTGTCACCTTCTCTATGTAGTATTCTGTTTCCTGTTTTACTTTGAAGCCTGTTCTGTCCTGTGCATTGGTGTTCATTTACTTCCTGCCCCTGATTGTTGCCACCTGTGCTCCTCTCACTCCTGTTTCTCGTTTGCTCATCAGTCTGTGTGTATTTAGTCTCTGTCTGTATTCAGTTCAGTGTTGTGTGGTGAGTCTTTCTTCCTCATGTTTGAGCGTTTCTGTTCCTTGTGTCTGGATTACTATTTTGGACTTGATACTGCAGTGAGTGTTTGGCTTAATAAAACCCTTTTTGAGTTAATCTGTCTGCCTCAGAGTCCTGCATTTGGGGTCTACCCTGCACGCTTACCTGCATAGCCTGACAGTGTCACTTTTTTTACTAAATCCAGGTTAAAACCAACTACACACTCATCATCAGCTCTCAGATGAAAAATCCAACAAGTTTGTCCATTACAACAGTAACTGTAGGTTGACATGTTGACATGCGAATTCACCCCTATTCGCGTGTCCAAAAGTGTGTTCATAACCGGAGGAGCTACCGCCAACCTATCGGCCTCATTGCTTCATTATGGAAGACATGGGTGATGTTGAGAGAGTAGCTTGGATTTACTTGTTTTGGAGAGCTCTACAAAGGCGCCGGCAAGCACGTCGCCGTGTCTGGGTTCACGATATCATTCAGAGATGCTCCCAGTACGGTGAGTTTCACCATCTACTCCAGGAGCTGCGTCTGGATGACGACCGCTTTCAGCGGTACTTCCGTCTCTCTTTGGCCCAGTTTGACCACTTGCTGTCCCTCATTGGTCCGCGGATTACACAACTGGAAACCAACTACAGGCGCTCTATTCCAGGACTCCACCCGCTGATCACATCATCAACACGTCATTACCAAAGCCGAGTTCCTGATTGGTTGACGCGACGCGAATATTCGCCAAAGTT
>VUQH01081369.1:0-14729 GCA_015106775.1 Etroplus canarensis | reverse complement strand
GTATGTACTATCATATATACTGATTGAATATTAACAAAAAAACCCCAAAAAACATTGTTTTACATACCCAGTATTGGCACTGTATGTGCTGTAGTAATGATGTGTACGACTGACTGAGAGTTATAAATAGTAGTACTCAACAGCTGATTAAGTGTTGAAACTGTCTATTTTTGCCATGTTTTGTTTTTCTACTGCATTTCATTTGTCAGCAGAAAAAAATACCTTTGTATAACAATTAAAGCTTTAAATTGGTTCATATCCAGATATTAAACCCAGCACTGAGTTACTGAGGTTTATAAAACATTTCCTGAAAATAAAATATTTGGCATTGTGTTTAAAAAACATATCACAAGGTGCTGATTAAATTTTTTTTGAGCAAGTAGTGTCGATTTCAGACTTCCCTTCAGTGCAGCATTGGCTTTTGTGTGTGTGCGAGTGTGTATGTGCAGCTGGGTTGAGGGTCAGCGCACTCTTAATCCGTTTAATTTACTATGTAAATTGAAACCACTCCTCTCATACTAATTATTCAGCCCTCGGTCTGAACCATTTATTTAGATACTGCTAATATGAATCATTTATGGCTCAAGATTTGTTATTTTCTCAGTTCCTTAGAGAATCTTTTCATGGACTGATAAGGGCCATATGTTTAGCATGGAATATAGTGAACATATGGTACTCACTGTCAACTCGATATCAAGTAATTAAGTATAAAGTGTAACAGATATACATGTTATACATTTACATGACATTATCTATGTAATTAAGGTAATTAATTTACCAGAAATAATGTTGCAGTTCAGTCAGAGGCTGGAAATTTCAGAAATCTGAGCTGAGAAGATGTACCCTTCATGCCAAATGTAAAAGAAAAATCAAATCAGCATGGCTGACATCTTGTATGTCAGTTGACATGTGAATGAATGATTGCAAGTCAGCCGAGCTAACTTTATATATCAACAAGACAGTTTTACAGTAGTTTTGCACTCTATTTGCCCGGGTCATGGGGCTAGTAGTCTACGAGTGGCCTCCCCTCACCCTAGTCAACTTCTACAGCTCTTCCGATGGGTCACCAAGGTGTTACCAAGCCAGCAGAGATATATAATCTCTCCATCATGCCTGTGTCTGTCCTGGGGCCTCTTCCTTATTGGACTTGCCTGAAACACCTCACCTAGGATGCACCCAGGAGAAATCCTAGTCAGATGCTCCTCTCAGTGTGGAGGAGAAGCAGCTCTATTCTGAGTCCCTCCTGAATGACAGATCTCCCCTTCATTAGTCACCACCTAAATGTGGTGGAGGGGATTAAGTGTCCTAGTGATCCCAGGAGCTACGTTGCTAAAGGTGATTTGCCCCTGGTAGACTCATCCAAGACAAACTGGTTCCAACCGAAGGGCCAGATTGTGTGATGGTTTTGAGAGTGTTTGTAGACCCACATGCAGGACTCCAGGAAGCAGGGGCGGGGGGAGAAAACTCTTTTGCCTTCTGCAATGTCTTGTGTTAGAAAATATTCACACAGTGACCCTTAAAGAAAAAAGTTTGCCTTCTCACAGTGCAATACACAGTATCCATCACTGGGCCCCTGGAGGCATTTTGTGATGAGGTGTTGTAATACAGCTTGTGCCGTGGCTGTTTTCCCTCAACCTGCATCATCCGTTTGTAATTGCAGCATGAGATTTGATACATTTCCCATAAGGGTATTTTTTTTTTTTTTTTTTTAAGTCCCTAGAGAAAAAGACGGTGAAATTCTCTTGGTTTAATTTGTTTATTAGAGACAGCAGCTTCCATCAAAACATGCCTCAGTGGGAGGAAAGCAGGCCAAGCTGCGACTTAAAATGAAACTTTGTTTCAATGTGCATGATGATCTGTTGGGTTATGCACATAGATCGACAAGTCATAGGGATTGTCATGAAGCTGGCTGGTTCGAGTGATGGAGATCACTCAGCACATGAGCTGAATCTACGGTTTTCTGATGTAGACGCTTGGTTTACCCTGACATACCATGTTTAGTATGCAGTTTCATATGTGGATAACTGAAGTGTTTACACATGCAAATGTACCTTCGAAGCAGCGGATTAATCCACATTGGTGATTTGACAGAAGTTTTACAATAAACTAGATGAGCCTAATGACAGAACTCATTACTCTAAATACTAATTGAGATCAGGATATTTAAAAAAAAAATCATTACCAATTAGTTAAGTATTTTACATTCTCCTCTTTCTCTCTCTGCATGTGACTGCCAATGCAGTGCCCCAGATTTTACACCTACCTGTTTTTGTTTGGCTGCTGTGATTAAGGAGGGAGCGTGTGCCACCCATTTGTCAGAAGGTAGTGGGTTTGATCCCTGGCTCCTTGTTGATAAGTTGAACTGCAACCAAACAAGTGTGTCTGCATGAGTACAGGAAAAAGCTTGCATAAATGGGTAATGTAGCATTGACTATAACGTTGAATGTACCTTCAGCTGCTCCCTTGTATTCTCCCCAAGGGATCGTCACAGATTAATCCGCAGTGGTAATTTGATAGAGGTTTTACGCCTGATGCCCTTCCCGATGCAGCCCTCCATCGTGTGAGGGGCTTGTGCCCCCACCTGGAATCAAACCAGGGACCTTTCACTTGTAAAGCAACTGTGCAAACCATAATAATAATGTGGCATGCAAGTTTATATATTTCCTCCCACCAAACTATGTGCCTCTATGTGAAAACCTTGACATAAAAACTGTGTTACACTAAATGCAAAATTTAATCAGTACAGTAAGCCATTTTGATTCTATCACTTAAATGTATTTGGTAAATAATGTCTTGTGACTATATAATTTAAAGATTAAGGGACCTCCTGTGCTTTTCTTTATTTTCTGTCACATACAGATTATGGTGAATGCTCATATTAACAAGGCCATATTTTAAAATAATGTGCACATTTGTGCACATTTGTGATCCCCCAAAGCTTGTTTCAAGCCGTCTATTTCAAGCACTTTTTTTTTCTACTCTTGGCTCCTTATGATGTCAAAGAGAGAGGACATCCCTAATATGGTCATCTTAGAGCCCCACCCACCTGCTATTCAAATCATTTGTTTCTGGAAGTCAGAACACCTCATTTCAGACAATCCCAGTATAAGGTACAAAGTATTAGGGCTGGGGGGGTGGGGTAGGGGATTGATACAGCATAGTGATGTGATATTTTGAGTTGCAATATTGCACTGATACAGGCATACCAAACACCGAAATCCTGTTATATACATTTTTTTTTTTAAAAACTGAACATTTTAGTACTAGAATCATAAAAAATAAAAAGCTTTTTCAGTCCACCTACAAAGTCTATGCATACTTTCATATTCTTCAGCTGCTGAAGGGGCTGCATAACTTTTGTTGCACAGTTTAAAATACCTGTAATAGCTGCCTACACATCTGCATTCACTCAAGCTAGATGAGACTGCAAAACAGAGAGTTCAGCTTATCATTTATGACAAGGTTTTAATTACAGTGCTGATCAGTCTGTCTGCTTGACAGTCTTGTTTTGCAGCAATAAAAACAACTGAAGTGAGACGAACAGACTGAGAACTTTATCTTATTAGATAAAATGGATATTGACAAAGCTTACCTTTGGGACATAATTTGCAATTGAAAATAGGCAATAAATCACAATATATTGCAGTATATGTTCTTGCAATACTCAGCATCTTGCAAAATGCTTAAAAATCGATTGATATCGTATCGTGAGTTTAGTCTTGTGATAATATCGTGTCGTGGGGTCTCTGGTGGCTCCCACCTCTGATGAGTATAAGGTATATAGGAATAATTATGATCTGTAAATTATGCAACACTATTGTAATAAAATCTTGGAATAAAAAATGTAGAGTTAGGCACAAGCATAACAGAGCCGTTTAAAGGCTTTTGTTCTATTTTGTTCTCTTTCTCCTCTGTGAAATGTGTTGAGCTGGGTAAAACTCTATTGTCCACTGACAGAAAATCTGGATATACCATCACCCACTCTCTGCTGGGTGACTACACACAGAACCGCAGGGCATACCTAAATCTCTCCAAAATGTTTTCCCCTTTTATCCTTCTATTATACCTTTGATGCATTGTGCTTTATCACATAGTGCACCTAGATAGCAGAAATCCTGAAAGAAAGAACACACAAAAAAAAAAGATCTAATTTAAGGAGATTTTAATCTAATTTTAATAAACCATAAAGCACTGTAGCAGCCTGAAGAAGTGCGACTAAACGTATAACCTGCCTGAGTGTGCTGCAGGCAGAACCCTTGCACTGATGAGAGATAAGAGACCCTGTTATAATGTTCTGAACGGCTTGGTGTCAGCTGTAATGGCGCTTCAGCTGCTGCTTTTTTAATACCTTGAACTAATGCTACTGTTCGTCTGCTGTTGGGCAGCTGTATATGATGCACACACAGCATCAGGCTCACTGTCGTGGATTTGTGTGCACGCTGCATGTGTGTTCACCGCTATCTAGCTCTTCTGCAGTCCCAGATCGTTTCACTGCCCCACAAAGCCAGTGCCAATCCAACATCCAACACAAGTCAGGACTAAGCTATCTGCAAGTGTGTATGTGTGTGTCTGGCACTCAGTCAGATACCTCTGTAGTGGCCCTGAGAACGTGAGTGGAGTCTCAAGTCATCTTCCCCTCCCACAATGCCTCACTGCCAAACAAAGCCGGTGTCAATCCAGCCAGGGTTGGTCAGGAGGAGTCCTCCTGCTAACTGTCTGCACATGGCCGCACGCTGTCTCCAGCGTTACAACTTACTTTGTGCCTGCTCCATCTCAGCATTGGCCTCTTTCTCACTCTCTCGTCACTGTCTCCTCCAACTAAGACATTTTCAGATGCCTCCCCCCAAAAGAGAACAAGTTCTGCCCTGCTTCTCTCCCTGAGGAGTCTGCTTTTTAAAGCCATCGTTCTCTGAAGAAGTTCTTTAGAGGTCTGTCGCTCAGCTTTTTTTTTTTTCCTTTTTTTTTTCTGTGACCATCTTGGCAAAGCAACTTCTATTAATTTAACTGCCTTTCCTTTTTATAAAAATAATTGGGTCATTTTCCTCTTACATCACCCTCCTATTAAAACATCTTGAAACTGCAATTTCAGGCCAATTGGATACATTTTTGCATGAATAAATTCAATCCCAAGTTGCATTTTTGAACAAAGTATGCCCTGAACAATAACTTAAAATGTGAAATCTGCCCTTCTTTTCAATGAAACTTCGGTATGTATTTGCATCTCTAAAATATTTTTTTTCCACAGTGAATTACTGTTCTAAATTTCACTACTCCTTGTATTTTAGCATGGTCTAAACAAGCTCCCTGGGGCTGCAGATGAGCAAATGAAGAACTGAATGTTGATTTTTCAAAAGTTTTCAATAAGCAGAGATGCTGAATAACAGCCAGACTGTTCAATTCCCTCATCCCCGTTTTTTCCCCTTTAATCAAAATACATTTTCCTCTGTTGAGTGGTTGTCATCATCATGTTAAAGTATACGCTATGATTCAATAGCTCATTGAAACACCTTCAGCAGCAATAACTTGATGTAATCCTTTTCTGTATGGCTGCATCAGTCGCTCACATCATTGTGCAGGAATTTTGGCCCATTCTTCCTTACAGTGCTGCTTCTCTTCATTGGGGTTTGCTGGTTTTCTTTTATGCACAGGTCACCACAGCACTTCAGTGGGGTTGAGGTCTGGATTTTGACTGGGCCATTGGAACACTTTGATTCTTTTCATTTCAGCTGTTTCGTTGTAGATTTGCTGCCATACTTGGGATCACTGACCTGATGCATGAATCAATTTTGGCCAAGCTTTAGGTCTCAGAAAGATGGCCTCACATTTGACTCTATAATACTTTGATATACAGAGTACTTCATGGCCAGCTCAATGACTGCAAGGTGCCTATGTGCTGTGGCTGCAAAACAAGCCCAAATCATAACCCCTCCATTACTGTGCCTGACAGTTTGTATGAGGTGTTTGTGCTGATAGGCTGTGTTTGTTTTTTTTGCTAAATGTGGTGCTGTTCATTATGGCTAAATATCTCAATTTTAGTATCATCTGTCCAAAGGTCATTCTCTCAGAAGTCTTGTGATTTGTTCAGATGCAAACCTAAGCAGTGCTGCCGTGTTATTTGGAGAACAGGCTTTCATTTGGCAACAGTTCCAAACAAGCCATACTCGTTCAGTCTTGTTTAAGTTGTACTGTCATGAAATTTAACATTTAACACACTAACTGAGGTCTGTAGAGCCTGAGACGTAGCCCTTGGTTTTTTTGCCATTCCTCTGAGCATTGCACGGTTTGACCTTGGGGCAAATTTGCTCCAGAAACTGCCAGCACTTCTGCTTTCACAGAGGAGGGCACACTGGCTGATCAGTTAATCAGGGTCATTTGAGTAGCAGCATCTGGCTGCTACGTACCCTCTTAATTCTTAGGGAAGCAGTAAGGGTGTACTTAGGTTTCCATAGGACTGCATACAGCACTACCTTCTATTAAAGTGGTGGATGCTGACATTAAACATAGTCAAAATCTCAAAAAATGAGGTCTGCGAGCCAGAAGTTCAAACTTAAAACTTATTTGTATGCTCTGTTCCAGACTTTTTTTCTGTTCTTTGTGATGTAAGTGAGAGCAGGCATCCCTTATTATGGTCATCTCAGAGATGACTGATTGCAAGGAAAATGCACAACGCATTATTGCGCTATTTTCCTCTGCGGGAGGCCAGGACGCTGGCACACAGTCATTACAAACAAAAGCTGGAAAATCTGAACTTGACAAATAAAAGCACTTACAGAATAAAACACCATAATTTACAACTAAAGGGCACACCCTCAGCAATCCCCGAAGCACAAAAAAACAAACATTTCATCAATGCTGGAAAATTCCAGCCATGCAAACCACTGCTGCCACATTCATTTTGCTGCAGGTCAGTGGCTGCAGACTTGAGACTTGCAGACATGTTTTTTTTTTAAAAGACCTGCACTCTGATACTTCTAAATTTTGCCCATTTGTGTTAGGAGGTCTGAAACACAGCACAACAGTCTCCTCCAGTAAAAGCGTGTGTTACTTTTGATCCAGTACTACATCTTGTTTCAAACTGTTTAGCTGGTTGTGCTGCTAGATTGTGGGTAATCTAAAAAAGTCTGTTAAAAATTAGCTATAATCACAACATGTTCAAATGTCCAAAAATTAACAGGTTAACTATTTTGCAACAGTGGTGGCAGCTAAAATGGCTGGGATGAACCAAATTGCTTCACCCAGACCCAATTTAGGATATATAAAGATCCCCTTTAAGTGTTATTAGGTGTCACCTTCCACATGGAACATATACACTCGCTCTGTAAGAAATATCATCAACCCACACTGTCATAAGAAGTCTGTCAACCCAGGATCCCTTGTGTTTTATACGCTCCAAGTATATTTTTTCTCCCTCTGGCACACCAAATGAAGCATGATCTCCTCAGACAGCTATTTAAATCAAACTAATTTCATGCTGTCCTGGACGTGTTAACAGTATCAATAATAACTGGTGAGTCCTCCAGTGTAACTCTGAGCTTTTTAGTTTCACTCTAGGCAGATTTAACCTGCTGCAGTAAAGGGGAAAAAAATAAAGACACACAGTAGTCCTCATGGAGCCAGTTGAAAACTACAGTATATCTGTCTGAAGCTTGTTTGCTAAGAGGCAAATTTTTGCATTAAACTCTGCACTGTACACCATCATTTGCATGTAAGTCCTGATTCCCAAATGTTCCAGTGTAGCCCATCTAGTGCTGCTTTCAGTGAGAAAGTATCCAGCTTTCACTTTGATGTAGAGCCAAACTGAGACTGAAATGTTACATCACAGGCTTAGTCCAAGGAGCAACACACAGGAGACTACAATGCAGATTTTCTGGCCAACATAGAGTTCGAAGATTAAAAAAAAACAAAAAACAGACAAGCTTAATATAAAATGCAACAGTCAAGTTACATGTTTAAAAGAAACAGCAGTCCAAAAACCTGAGAAATGAGTAAATGAGATCTGCATTGGGTCCCAAAAAGGACCAATCACCATAGATTTTAATGTTCAACACCAGTGATGAAATTATCATTTTCCTGCTTGGTACAAAAAACAGTTTTGTCTAGAGTCAATGTCTTGCTTCATAACAAATAGTAAGCAGATATCTAGGTGCCTGGATTCACTAAACTGCTGCCATGTGACTGATTAGATGTGTGCATTTATGAGCAGTTGAACATAGGGTGACCAGGTGTCCTTCTTTATATGGGACTGCAAATCTTTATTTCCTTGTGTCCCTGTCCCAAATTTTGAGCAGTTCTGCAGGACATGTGCTTTCCTAAGGTCTGACTTTTACCCACCGCATGTGAAAGAAGAAGAGAAGACATTTTATTAAAGTTAACTGAATAGGAATTTGTCTTTTGCTGCCTATGCTATGCCCATCAGGAACCGATGCAAGCCAAAAAGTCAAATTTGGGCAAATATGACTGAAACTACCACAAAGAAAATGAGGCTGAAGATTATCCTGAGAAACTGAGCTTTGGGCTTTTTACTAGTTATTTATCGACTTCACGCAGGGAAACATGATGTGAAGTGGCACACTGTATGTGTCAATCTTGGTTTAAAAATCTTTAAAATTGTAATGCATGGCCCAGAAAAGGTGTGCCAATCTATAGAGGCAGCCCTGCTGTATCCCAGAGAGGAGAGAGAAGAGCAGCTGAAATAACCATTAATACCACCGATACTGAATAGGAGTATTTAAAGCTGTCAGGGTTTGCTGTGGTGTGGACCCAAGAGTGGACAGACTCGGGACTCAGGAGCATGTGCAGAAGAAGAAGTGATGTGCTGTGTTTTCAGAAGCAAATATGGATGTCAGCGTGTGAGTAAAACTTCACTTTCTTTCCGGACGAGCTCCATCAACGCTGCCTGTCATGGTTGTTTTGTGCATTGTTTACATTTGATTTTGCTGTGCGTCGCCTCCTCCAGGGCAGAATTATGCCGTTTTTCTCACTTCAATGATGTAAAAGCTGGATGAAATGCACACTGAGGTCACTTTGAAAAATATCAGACACATATCCGATTTAGGACCACATATGAAAACGGCCTGAATAAGTTTTCAAAAAAGGTTGGACAAACAGTCATTAAAAAAATCAGATATGTGTCACATATGGGCAAAAAAGTCAGATTCAGTCCACTTTTGCCTGCAGTGTGAACATAGAGGGAACAGCTTGGCTTGAATATCTCCTTGATGTGGAATCAGAAATGGGTGCACAGCCACACTCGACCCCAGAGACGCCCACGCTCCTGAGGGCTAAGCACATGAGTTAACAAACCCAACTCCACTCCAGTTAGAGAGAGAGAGAACCAAGGGAGAGAGACAGAGAAAAGGCAAGCCATGACCTGGAGGACAGGGAGGCTATGACAATTGCATGCGACCACAACAAACTTCAACCTTCTTTCATCTATTTGTGTATTTGTTTAGTGAGAAAATGAACAACCAAGCTAGGCAGAAGAGCATCTCTGAATGCACAAGGTGTTGAACTTTGAAGCAGATGGGAAACAGCCGCACGAGACCACATCAGGTGCTACTCCTGTCAGCTAAGAACAAGAAACTCAGGCTACATTTTTCTCTGGTCTGATGAGTCTCCATTTCTGCTGGGACACTTGGATATTCAGGTCAGAATCTGGTGTAAACAACATGAAAGCATGGATCCGCCCTGCCTTGTTTCAGCAGTTCAGGCTGCTGGTGGTGTAATAGCATATCACAATTTCAGCCCCTTCGGTAGGCTGTGGCAATGTTCATTTGGTAGTGAGTACCGCTGTTGACCATGTCGATCCCTTGATGACCACACTGTGTACCCATCTTCTGGTGGTTGCTTCCCCCAACATAACATGCCATGTCACAAAGCTCAAATAATCTCAAATCATCTCAGACTGGTATCTTGAACATTACTATGAGCTTCCTGTATTCAAATGGTCTCCACGGTCACCAGCTCTCAATCCAGTTGAACACCTCTGGTAGAATGGGAGAAAATCACTTTGCCTATGCAGCTGACAAATCTGCAGCAACTATGGGATGCTATGATGTCAGTATGGACCAGAATCTCTGAGCAGTGTTTCCAGCACCTTGTGCAATCTGTGCCATGAAGAAGTAAGGCAGTTCTAAAGCCCAAAAAGGGGTTGCACCCTGTACTAGCAAGGTGTATCTATTGAAGTGGCGTGTAAGTGCATATCTTTATCTGGTCTGAAAATACCTCTGATTAACTTAAATGTCTTGTCAGGACTAAAAATATAACCCAAAGGTGGTAAGAGTCTGATTTTCTCTCAGACCTCTCTAATAATATATGCAGAAAGCTTCGCCGATGCCTGAACGCCTTACCATTTGATTTGCTATATGAATTGACTCTTCATTCCTCGGCTAACATAATTTTCCTCTTATGCTTTAAAAATTACCCCAATATGAGGTGAAATCTAACATCATGCCCAGATTTATTTTTCTCTCAAACACAGTAAATAAAAACTGACAGCTAAAGGTTCCGCATTTAGGAGATGATCCGATTATATTTTAGATGACACTGCCCTTTAGATTTGCACTTCTATGACATGAAATATGATCACACCTGACAAGTACAGTTGTGTAGGTGTTAGTTGCATCAGGATATCATGATATAATTTCATCACACATATTTCTCTTCTTTCAAGGAAAAAAGGGTAAATCCAGTATTTTTGACCTGTAAATATATATAAAAATATCTGCATTATTTGTGTTATGAAATTGAGTGGGTCAGCCATAAGATTATCAAGAAAATCCTATTTGTTTACAGTGTGGAAAGGATAAATTTAAACCAACAAGAGGTGCCGAGATAGAGAAAATTAGATTTAAGCAGCTTCCAAAGCCAAGTGAATCCTGAGCTGTTTTGACAGCCAAAGCCATTTCAAATTTATTTACGAGTGGCTCTCATTATAAGCTCCATTCTCTCACCTAATACCCATAACCCTTTTAAATTTCTCCCTGACTAAAACCGACCTCCTCAAGCTGAGGAAAATCTGCTCGCATGGCTGCAGAAGCACTTGCGATTCCCTTACAAGTCGTTATCAATCTGTTCCTTTCCTCCCATTCCTCCCACATGCTGGAGTGGGCAGGAAAGCTCAGATCTAAGAGAACTTTAGTCCCCCATCTGTCTCCATCTCTTTTACAACACACACACTGCGACATCTACAAGCACACTTTATAGTCTTGTTCTACTATGATAATTAATGGATCAGGAGTTAGACATTTGCAATATGCTTAGGCGAAAACAGACATGACATAATGGGAGGTGATTTTACATAGTCGTCGGAACATATATTTCTCTCTGTAGAGTGCTCTGACTTTGGATAAATTACGTAAAGGGTGTAGCTCAAAAAGTAGCTCAGAGCAAAGTTTATATTTATTTATCACAGAGGGGAAATCGATCAGGGCTGCAGCGACAAACCAGGGGTTCATTAACATTACACAAAGCTTCGCGAGTTTATAAAGTTCCTGTCATGGCCCCTGCATGATTTCAGTGCCAATTTCTCTCTGTCCGCTGTTTCTCTTTCTTTCCTATTGCTCTCTAGCTGCCTTTGTGTGCCTTAACGGCTCCTGCTACAGTGCTGTGCAAAAGTCTTGAACCATCCCTTAGTTTCCTTATATTTTGCTGGGAAAATAGGAAATAAGTGCAATGATGTTTTGAAACGTGTCTGAATGGAAATGCCACAAAGTCAAAAACCGAAATTTCTAACCAACCTAAAAGTCATTGTTTGATATGAACACTTTTATTCTTCAACACAGCTTGAACTCTCTTAGGCAAACTTTCGTGTCATCTCCAGGCTTCCTGAAGGACATTCCAAAGCCCTCCTTTGGATGTTGGCTTCCTTTTGTTCTGTTCTCTGTCAAGATGATCTCACACTGCTTCAATATTGTTGAGGTCCAGACTCTGGGGAGAACAATCCATGACTGATTGTGTTCCATTGTGTCTTTTTCTATCCAGGTAGACTTTAACTGCACTGGCAGTGGGTTTGAGATCACTTTCAAGCTGAAAAATGAAACCATTGCCAATCAGACACTTTTTAGATGGTACTGAACAATGGATCAAAATCTGGTGGTACTTTTCTGTGTTCACAATTCCATAAATTTTGACAAGACACCACTCACTGAAATGCAGCTCCAATCCATGGCAGAGCCTCCATCTTATTTTACAAATGGTTACAGACACTGTTGCACCTCCCCCCTGACTTCCTCCATAGCATACTGATGGTGATTTGAACCAAAAATGTTAAAATTGCCACTGATTTACAGTCTAGTTCTTGTGTAACTTGGCATACCTCAGGCTTTCCTCCCCATTTCCCTTCCCTAAGAGTGGCTTCTTGACAGCCACCTGATGTGTGTTTTTATGACGGGCTGCTAGTAACACACACAATTTGAAAATGGTTGTTTGCTGAGCTGATCCCTTGTGTTAGGTGCATTTTTATGCTTAAATGATTAATTGGTCAACAAACTAACAACAAAAAAATACAGTACAATTACAAGAACTGCACTGAAAATGTGCAAAAAAAAAAAAAGCAGCCAATGCTTTTTTTCTTTATATATACACGAAGACCATATATATATACATATAAATGAGGAGCGGCTCAAGATTGTTGCACAGTACCACAGAGTTCTGGCAGACACGCCTGCTCCTCATCATTGATCAATCATCTGAAGGTCACCTACACATTGCACCTTTTGCTATAAACTTCTGTGCTTCCAAGAGGTCCGACTTTCTTAAAATGTATAAGTTGTCTTGAGCAACACTTCTCCAAGCTTTCTGAAAATCTTCAAAGTGTTTAACATGAACTGCTTTTTCAGTACATTCCTTGTGCATGATCATTTTCAGAAGATTTTTCTTTTTTTCTTTTCTTTTATTTTTTTTGGTTGAGCTGCTTAACACTGACACATGTATCATTCTAGCATAAACAAGGCATCTAACAAAAGGGTTGAATTATGTCTACACGTACAGTAACAGACAACTTAGCGAAGAGCCAATTTTACATTGTATCTTTAGGCACTTTGTTACAAGCAGCCTGTCGCAGAAACATATCATTTGTTCCCATTTTTTTGTCAAATCTATGAAAATCCCAAATATATCATAGTTTTAAAATGCATAAAATACTATTTTTGCACCAACAAGGTGCAAAAAAAATAACTATTTGCTGAAAACGTACGTTGTCATGGTGTGCAGTGTGTCAATAAAAGAATTAAGGAAAGTGAACAAGTGGCAGGCCTAAAAACTACCCACAGCAGATGAACAGTATCTGAAAGTCATGTCCTTAAGAAACAGGGAAAAAAAATCCATCCAGCACACAGGACCTGAGAGATGCATCTGGCCTTTGAGCCGACTCATCTACTGTTCACAGAAGCCTCATCTGAAATGGTCTTCATGAAAGGATGGCTGTCAGGAAGTTATTCTTAAGGAAAAGGAATGGGGAGAAAAATCTGATTCATGGCAAATTACACAAGCACTGTACTGAAAATCAGTGGCAACAGGTCTTGAAAATCAAAATTATTAATTTCTCACGAACACTAAGAGACTTTCTGCACAGTCTTGAAAAACAATACATAAATATCTGAGCTCAAAAACTCCAGCTGTGTATAGGCAGAAATCAGAAACATCACCACTATAATATCTGTGTCACTGCAAGAATATACAGTCCTTAGGAAGACATAGGTACGCAGCAGGGAGTTAAACACACACACAGCCAACCACAGAGAGATATTTAGTCATCTGCTAACAAACCAGCATGAACAAAGCCTAACAGAGATAGAGACAGACTGACGGTGTGTCTGACTCACATGTTTGAAGTTCATCCGCCCTTCTTTTATTTGAACAGAGTTGTGACGCATACCAGATATCCCACTGCACAGGACTGATTAGCTGATATCACTGGGAATGAAGCCGTGTTTGAGTTTGAACCAAGACCACGTGAAAACCTTCTTGGAAACAGGTTTGCATTTAAGTAGGCACGCCAGATAGCTTGTTGTTGCTTACGTATGTTGCGCGTCACTGACGTCATGTTGGAGGATTTGCGCCGTCCTCTACGGCTCCCCTAACAGTGAAGAGAACACAGTGGCAAACACACATCCTGCAGTATCCCTGCTTGAAAGTCCCTTGAAACCAAAAAGGTGAACTTTTCTTCTGTGATAGGCTTTTAAAAGGGTAAAACTAACTATTGATCTCCGTCAATTAGTACCAGATAGAGTCCAGAGGGTGCTTTTTCACTGCCTTGAGCAGCCCTCATTAAATGGGGAACACGGGAGTGCGACAACAAAATAAAGCAAATGAAATGGTCCCACATGAACCATGTTTTTAAATCTAAATTTAAAAACTCCACGTTAGACAGAATTCCAATAGCCACAGAGTTGTGCCTACCATACTTCAGAAACATTGAAATAATTCATAAAAGACTGAAGTCTAGCACCTTCTCAGTGGGACAAGGCAAGGCTCATGATTCAGAGCTGTTAGTCATAGAATATATGATTTTGCAAAGACTGGGGATCTTGCAGGGTCAAGTACACTCCTTTTTAAGCTTATTTCCCATCAGGCTCCCTGTGGAAATTAACAAGAAGCAAAACTGCTGAACAATGAAGCAGAAACAGAAGAAGCTTTTGCCCTTGGGTGTTCAATGTTCAAAAAAAAAAAAAAAAAAAAGGGGAAAAAAAAGGGAAAAAAAAGAAAAAAAAAACCAAAAATAAAACTAT
>VUQH01081367.1:0-10514 GCA_015106775.1 Etroplus canarensis | reverse complement strand
ATCGCCAGTTAGTCTCGTCCGTGGACAGAGCTACAACGGCGTCTGGTCGTCCTCGAACCTCCGACTTACGAACACGAACACCACCGTCCCGGCGTCCACAACACCCGAACACCCGAATACCGGGTCAGAACATGGACAATCACAGGGGAACAGGCACCACCTTGGTTCTGGAGTGGCTGCACGCTACCGTCACGCCACCATCTTGGCCCAAAAAAACAAACAAAAAAAAAAAAAAGAATCTACACCCTCTTTTAATTTATGGGCTTTATGTATCAGGGTGTAATAAAAACCATCTCGTCCTTAGCAGGTATTAAAATTAGGTAAATACAACCTTATATGAACAGCAATAAATGGCATGTCACTGTGACATTATTTACTTCGAAAAAAAACGGAGCCAAAATGAACCTAAGTACAACCTTACTGCTGCTGCGATAGGAAATAACAAGGTAAGCAGCAGCAACGTGCTGCTAATAAAATACACTTGATTAAATGTTCATCAACAAGTGTGACCACTTCTATGAAAACAGACTTTTTGGCAGGTTTCTGGTCTGTAGTATTCAGGTACGTGTTCAAACAATTCCAAGGAGGAAAGACATCAGCAATGATCTTAGAGAAGCAACTGTTGCTGCCCTGCCAATCTTTTCAGGAGTGAACATCCTAGCAAATTTACCTCAAGGTCAGACCAATGCAATGCAATGCTGAGATAAATTGCAAAAAAATTAATAAAAAGAAAAACAAATACAAGAGCTACACTGCATACTCCGCAGGTCTCAGTTAGCTTGGTAAATGTTAAAGATCATGACAGCACAATCAGAGAAAGCCTGAAAAAGTGTGGCTTGTTTGGAAGGGTTGCCAGGAGAAAGCCTCCTATAAAGACCATGTCAGCACAACATAAGTTTGCAAAATTGCAACTGAATAAACCACAAGACTTCTCCACAAGACCAAAATGGAGATTGCTTTACACAAGAATTCCTTTGGACAGACAAGAGAAAAGTGATATTTGGCACAGCACCTCTTTTTCTTTCAGCTCCTCCCTTTAGGGGTCGCCACAGCAGATGATATGTCTCCATTTCAGCCTTTCCCATGCATCCTCTTCTGCCCCCACCCCCGTCCTCCTCCTTTGTCTTCGGCCAACAATCAGCATCGTGTTGACTTATGGCAACGGGGACGGTTGTTGTTGACCCAGGCCTCAACTGATCTGGTGTGGAAGTCATATAATAAATCCACACATTTGATTTGGAAAAGATTTTACACCGTATGCCCTTTCTGAAGGAACCCTCCCCATTTACTTGTGCTTGGGACTGGCAATAGGCGTACACTGGGTTAGTGCACAAAACCTTGACTGGACAAAACTAAACACAGCAATTCTGAACAACCACCTCATGCCAACTGTCAAGGTTAGTGGAGGAGAGTTGAGAATTTGACTTCATTTTCAGTCACAGGACCTAGGCACTTTGCAGTCAGTCTGTCAAATGTGGGGCCATCCGTCTGACAGCTAACGCTTGGCCAGCACACTGATCCCAAGCACACCAGCATGTCATGATTCCAGAACTTAAGGACTCAAGCACAGATTCACAAAAATGCAAGCTGTTTGCATTCATTTGTTCATCTTTTTCCACTTTTCAATTCAGGGTCACAGGGGGTGCTGGAGCCTATCCCAGCTGTCACGGGGCTAAAAGCAGGGGTACACCCTGGACAAGTGACCAGTCTGTCACAGAGCCAGCACAGACAGACAGACAACCATTCACGCTCACATTCACAGGTACAGTCAATTTAGAATAACCAACCTAACCTAACCTCTTTGCATGGCTTTGAACCGTGGGAGAAAGCAGGAGCACCCCGCGCAGGCATGGGGATAACATGCAAACTCCACACAGAGGGGCCTAAGCTGGCCAGCTGCTGGATTCAAACCCAGACCCTCTTACTGTGAGGTGACAGTCCTAACCACCACACCACCGTACTGTACAGTTCTTTTTGGAAACAGAAATGAGCAGATTACAATACACAAAATAATTACCAGGGCTGGCAGGCTCTAAAGCAACTAGTAAAGATTTCACTACTAAGGGCGGCTGGCATAAATCACAATGGGAAACAAAAACTTAAAGCGAGTGGCATATAGTCACGGACAAAGGCTCGTTTAGAAAACTAAACTCTGTGTGGAATTAGAAGCAAGATAAACAAATTTACAGAGAGTGGTGAATAGTCGCTGAAAAAAAGGTTCTGGCAAAAAACACAGCTAAACTTGCCTGGCAGAAAGCACAGGATAAACAAATTAAAAGTGAGTGCCTAACAGTCACTGAAAGAGCAGTGAGAAAGTTCTCAGTCCTGAAACTGGAGATGAAGGCAGGCAGGGAGTCTGAGGGAAAACACTCCGGAGGTACACGCAGCAACAGGGACACAGATGAGAGGAATCCAAAACCCCGGAGGTCCAAGATCAGTAACTGGAAACAATGAGTAAATCAGGGAGCTGAGCTAGTTGTCTAGTTCTAGTTAGATCTGGCAAAGGTGGACTGCAGAACCGGAGACTTTGGCTACGTTCCCACTGCAGGTCTCAATGTTCATTTCCGATTTATTTGCTGAGATCTGATTTTATTGTTCCCATTATAATTTAAATGCGTCACCATCAGACTCCAGTGTGAAGTGACACTCATGTACAGCAGAAGACGTGACGTCACATGTGGAAAGCTGTTTACAGAAGTAAATATGCATGTCAGCGTGAGTAGAACCTCACTGTCTTTCCACTAACTAGCTCCATCAATGGTGTCTGCCATGCTTGTTTCATTCATTGTTTACATTTGATTTGCCATATCTCATCTCCTCTGGCACAGAATTAATCAGAATCACAATTAGAATCAGAATACTTTATTAATCCCAAGGGGAAAACTGCTTTACGACATCCGGCTCACTTCAATGATGTAAAAATTGGATGAAATGCAACATGATCGTTCAGACAGAGGGCGCTTTGAAAAACATCGGATACATATTTGATTTAGCACCACATATGAAAGTGACCTGAATCCAATTTGAAAAAAATCAGATTTGTGCTCGTCAGACTGTCATAACAAAAAATGGATTTGGGGCACGTTTGCCTGCACTGTGAATGTAGCCTAAATGGAGTGAGGTAACTCCAAGAGCAGAGGGCGGTCCGGGTGAGAGAGAGAGAGAGAGAGAGAGAGAGAGAGTACAGAAGAGTGAGAGAAAGAGAGAGAACACCTGGCAGACTCCAGCATCATGAATCAGCAATTCTACAACAGAATGGCTGAAGAAAGGAAGCAAGGTGTTGCAATGGCCCAGTCAAAATCCAGACCTCAACAATTAAAGAATGCTTACAAATCTTAATGATTCAATAACTTAGGAAACCCCTTTAGCAGCAATAACTTGAAGTAATACTTGTCTCCATGAATTCAGTAATCTCTCACATTGTTATGGAGGAATTCTTGCCCACAGTTCTTTACAACATTGATCTGTCAAAGTTACAACTGGTCCATGAGAGTAGAGTTTCCTGTTATATGTTGACTTGGACTATATTTTTGCTGTTGCCACAAATAAATAAATAATTGTTGGTGAGAAAATTGTCCATCATAGCACATTGGATTGTGGTTAAATCTAGTAAAACTTTCCAAAAATGTCCTAAGCAACAAATGCAGCCTTTAAACAATGTTAAAACATTTCAAATGTGACATAATTACAAGACAGATCAACCTAGGGTATGAGCAAAAGATACCATCTAAGTCCTCCAATCACATTTCACTAACATTAAAAGGACTAAAAACATATTTTTACCTCAGACTCAGATGCCTTTCATTATATTCTGCAGAATGACTTCTAAACCTCCTGACTGACTGGTTAGCAGGTCAGCCATCCCGCCCATCCTGTCTCAATGCCATTCATCCCTCTTTCTTTCCTATCCATCTTTCCAGTCCATCAGTCTGTGAGTCAGTGTTTCAGAGCCATGGGGAGTCTGGCAGCTTGTCTGCCACTTCATCACTGACCTTCCTCGTTCATCTCCTCCTCCTCCTCTTCCTCCTACACTGTCTTTTTCCCTCCTGCCTCTCTTCTCTTGCTCATTTGCTTGCCGTCTCCTGCTGACCTCTCCCTTTCCTCCTAACTCTCCCACTCACTCTCCCCGACCTTTTCTCTCCCTGCTTTCCTCTTTTCTCTTTCTTTATGACTGACTTTTTGCTCTGCCCGTTTGTCTCGTTCTCTCTCCCTCCCTTCTTGACCCCCCATTTCCCGCCCCTCACTCGCTCACTGTGCATGTTGATGTATATGGCTTGCTGGCTTTCTCAGTGACTCAGACTCGTTCATTTTCATACAAAGTGTGGCTCTGCAGCTTAAGTGTAGCAGAGGAAGGGGAGAACATATTCTCCAGAGTTTTATGAGTGGATATTTGTGAGATTGTGGGGCTTTAGTTCAGAGAAAGAGAAGAAAGTAGCCGCTAAAGAGAGAAAGAGAGCACATAGCAGCAGACAAATCCAAGAAATATGGAGAGGTGCAAAAGGCAAGCAGAATGTACTGTTAAAGTCAAGAGAACCATAAAGTGGACTGAAATATTCCATGTTAAACTTGTTTACTGGATTTAGTGTCCCTGTAGTATAATGGTTTATACATTTGCCTTACAAGCGAAAGGTCCTCTGTTCAATTTCTGGTGGGGACACAGGCACTTCTCACCATGGTGGGTAGTGTCAGGAAGGGCATCTGGTGTAAGACCTCTGCCAAATTACTAATGCAGATGAGTCCGCTGTGGAAATGCCTTGGGGAGAATACAAAGGAGCAGCCAATGGCATATAAATGTATTTACTGGATTTGCATGATTGATTTTAACAGTGGTAAAGTCACACTAGCAGAAAGTCTCCATGGAGTCCTCAACTGCCCTTAAAACAACACTTCATTGTTTTAAGCCATTCCTTATTTAAAATAATGAATCCTGCTAGGCTCAAGGTAATGAGCCTGTTCGCTGCCAGCATTGCTTAGTGGCTTTAAGTCAGAATGCCATCAGTGCTTAAAGGCCATTTTTCAATCCAAAGTCAAAGGACAAGACAAGCCTTCATTCATATTTAAGCAGTCCATCCTGCAGTTCATCATCTGTCTTCAAGACAAAGGAGAACATGGAGGTACAGCTGACTTTGAGTTACAGGTTAGCAGATTATTCCATTTACACTGACTAAAATGAAAAAATAAAATAAAATTAAAAAAAAAAAAAACAGAAAAAATAATGGTTAATAATAATAAATTAAAAAAACATTTAAAAGGAGCCAACTTTGTTTTCCAGTGTTACATAGTATTGTAGAGAAGCTAACTGAGGTTGAGACCATTTCAAAATTTGGATGTTTGTAATACTCTACAGTGGCTCAAGGAAGTCAGCACACCCCTGTTAAAACATCAGGTTTTTCTGAGATAAAAATTAGACCACAATAAATAATTTCAAAACTTTTTTCCACCTTTAATCTGACCTATAACCTGTTTCAATTCAATTGAAGAAGAAACAAATTTGTTAGGGGGGAATTTAAAAAAATAAAAAATGTACAGTAAACTGGTCATATATGTGTGCACACCCTAAAACTAACTTTTGCTTTAATTACAGCATTCAGTGATTTTGGGTACACACCTGCCATTGGTTAAAGGGACTCTGATTAACCCCAAATAAAGTTTAGTTGCCCTAGTAGGAGTTTTCTGAAATTGCTCAGTTGCATCCTACAGCAAAAGCCACGGTTTACAGACATCTGACAAAGCATCAAAGATATCTAATTGTTCAAAGGTATCAGCCGCAAATATACCATGGAACACAGTGAAGACAACTGTCGAGAAGTCAAGAAAATATGGAAGCACAGTGGCATTACTGAGAACTGGATGTACCTCCAAAACTACCAAAAATTGACTGCCAATAGGCCTACGGCATCACTGAAGGACCTGTGGGATTTTCTGGTAAGTACTGTTTGTGTAGTACATGTGACGACAATCTCCTTACGAATTACGAATAGTTCCAAATACCAGCCAATTTTGGCCCCAAACCTTCAACATATCTGCTAGAAAGCAGAATCTAAAAAAGAATTTGCTTTCCTTTCACCTTACAGCATGACAATGACCCCAAGCATACATCCAAATCAACAAAAGAATGGCTTCACCAGAAGAAAATCACAGTTTTGGAATGACCCAGCCAGAGCCCAGACCTGAATCCAGTTGAAAATCTATGAGGTGACCTGAGGAGGGCTGTGTACAAGAGATGCCCTCACAGTCTGACAGAAGAAAGGAAGAGTGGGCAAATATTGCCAAGTCAAGACGTGCCATGCTGATAGACTCCTACTCAAAATTACTGGATGCTGTAATTATAGCAAAAGGTGCTTCAACAAAGTATTAGTAGTAGTAGTGAAAACTTATGCAACCAGCTTATTTTACTTTTTTAAAAATTTTTAAATTTTCCCCTTAACAGATTTGCTTCCATTAAATTGTACAGGTTATAGGTCACATTACATGTAGAAAAAGTTTTGAAAAGATTTATCATGGTCTGAATTATTTGGGTGCTGTTTATATCAAAAAAACCTGGTATTTTAACAGGTGTTCACTTTCTATATACATTCATGTATCTTAATCCTAGTACTGCAGGACCTCAATATATTGATGTCTCAGATAGGTTTCGTGTACTGCCGGTCATCTATATATTGATCACTCCCGATGTTTTCATTCACTGCCCGTCGTCTAGCTGGTCGTATAGCTGGCAGGACTAGGGTTGCCATTCTTGTGTCCATGTGCTCAAAATTCATAGCGCTTGATCCAATATTTCTCCAAATAATTTACTATAGAATACAGATGGACAGACTAGCTTATATTTCCATCTTTAAAGCTACACAACTAATGAGGCTGGCAATACAACACTCACCAGCCATTTCATTAAGTATCTGTTCAGCTGCTCATTAATGCAAATATCTGATCTAGTCACATGACAGCAGCTTGATGCATTTAGGCAAGTAGACATGGTCAAGATGACCTGCTGAAGTCCAAACAGAGTGCCAGAATGGTGAAGAAAGGTGATTTAGGGGACTTTGAACATGACATGGGTGTTGTTGGCGAGTATTTCACAAACTGCTGATCTATTGGGATTTTCCAGCACAACCATTTACAGAGAATGGTCCCAAAAAGTGAAAATGTACAGTGAGCAACAGTTGTCTGAGCGAAAATCCCTTGTTACTGCCAGACATCAGAGGAGAATGAGCAGATCGCTTCAAGCTGATAGGAAGGCAACAGTAACTCAAATGACCACTCTTTACAACCAAGGCATGTAGAAGAGCATCTCTGAACACAAAACACATCGAACCTCAAAACAAATGGACTGCAGCAGCAGAAGACTACACCAGCTCCTAATCCTGTCAACTAAGAACAGTAAACTTTTGAAAAAGAGATTAACTCTCAATGACACCCTCACCTAGAGAAAGATATAAGGCTGCAATTCACATAGGCTCACAAAATTGGACAATAGAAGATTGAAAAACTATTGCTTAGTCTGATGAATCATTTCATTTTTGTTATATGAGTCAGTATTCAGTGTAATCAAATTGAAAGCATGGATCCATCCTGCCTTCTAGTAATGGTGGTGGCCATGCAATAGTGTGGGGGATATTTTCTTGGCACACTTTGGGCCCTTTTGTTCCAAGTGAGCATTGTTTAATTGCCAGTCTACCTGTTGCTGCTGAGCTTGTCTATTCCTTCATGACCAGAGTGTATTCGTCTTGTGATGGCTGCTTACAGCAGGATAACTCCCCATTTGACAAAGCTCAAATCATCTCACACGGCATCTTGAATGTGCAGCTGACAAATCTGCAGCAGCTGTGTGATGCTATCATGTCAATATGGACCACAATCTCTGAGGAATGTTTGCAGCACCTTGTTGAATCTGTGCCACAAAGAATAAAGGCAGTTTTGAAGGTAAACAGGATTTCAACCCAGTGCTAGGAAGTTTTAACTTATGTGGAGGCTGGTGAATGTACATAGTTCTGATACGATTTTAATAGGCTCAGTTTGCAGGTCAAGGTTTAATCAGGCATGCATCACCCCTGAAAGCAAAGTACACTCTTGCTTACTTTAATGCAGGTACACAAGATTATAAATGTATATGCCTATTACAAAGGTGCATGCACATATTTTGAAGACATTTATGTCTTTCATGCTTTAGAAAACACTGCAGAACTAGCTTTAATGCAAGATACAGTACTTCGATGATGTTCCTTGCATTACACATTATTCAAATCAAGACTGACCACATAAGAGGTTGCAAGTTGCAAACGGAATACTTCATACATTTTTGTTGGATAACAGTTGATGAAGTAAAGGTCCTGCTCAGATTGCAGCTAGCAATTTTGTCAAGAGTCCACTGATTCAGTGATTCTTTTTCCAAGTCCTTTATTGACCTGTTTTGTCCAAATTCATAAAAGTAAAAAAAGGATAATTAAAACATCCCACACTCTAAGAAAATGTTGCCCAGGTTTGTTTTCTCTGCACAACAATCCAAAACCCAGCGATACTTAGTCTATTGTCATATGGACAAAGGACAAAAATAAATTTGTCACATTTGCCAGCAAACTGTGATATTTTTCTTTAAAAGTGATAAAACCTGTTTTTCATTTATCAAAATAATGCAGTGCAAGTTGTTCATCTGGCTGATAATGTCCAAAGGTCATTCTCGTTTTGCCTCATTTTGATGCTCCTGGGGGAAAATGTCTCTCATTAAAATGCTCCCATATATTCACCAGTTAGATGTTGTGTCTGTCTGCTGAACAGGTAGTAGTATGAAGAGTTTTAATGTAGCTCTGCCCCTGCAAACTGAGTAGAAGCAATTAAACTAAATCCATGAATTATAGCTGTAACCGTGGGCTGCAGGATGCAAAAATGTTCTGGAGAGCTCCAACAGAACATTAGATTTAGTTGTTAATTCTTACTTTATTCACCATATAGTTTTTTCTTGTTTTAAAAAAACCTGATGAAAACTTATTCACACACAGGTAAATACTACAAAAGGGTGCAGAATGGAATGCATGCTTCATCAAATCTAAAATAGTGTTCGATAGTCTACACACAGTCCTTATGGAAGGTCCTGAGACACTATGGACTGCCCATCAGGACTGTGAACATTATCAAGGTGCTCTGCATGTACTTCTCTGCTCATCAGAGAGATCTGCAGACAAAGAAATCTTCAAGGCATGCCAACCTTTTGCATCAGTATGCAAAGCTTGGAAGTCCAAAAAATTAATCAGAAAAGCAAACTCTGTTTTTTCAAGAGCAACATCCTCACCACCTATTTATGTAGAGTAGAATCCTGGAAGATGAAAAGGACCGTTAGCAGCAAACTAGAAGTCTTTCAGAACCAATGCCTCCACAGAGTACATAACATCTTCTAGCCAAACACCATCTCCAACGAAGAACTCCATTGCAGGACCTTCATACGATCTGTCACATCAAACATACAAAAGAGGTGATGGAAATGGATCGGTCATTACTGAGCCAAGAAAACAGCTCCGCCACTGAGAAGGTATTGAGATGGAAACCTGATGGAAAGTACAAGAGAGGATGGCCAAAGGAAACCTGGTGAAGGACTGTGGGGAGGGAGATGAAGGACATAGATTTTTCTTGGGGAAGGCTGCAGAAATTGGGAGAATGAGAATGGCAGGAGTGGTACAATCTGGCGAACGCCTTATGTCCAGGAATCCACAAAGAGTACTAAGTAAATACATAAATAAGATGAAAACTAAGAGTTTGGTATTTTTTCAACCTGCTTAATGAACAAACTTCTTCTTCTTCTTCTTCTTTTGGCTGCTCCCACTAGGGGTAGCCACAGCGGATTACTGTTATGAATCCGCGTATTTGATTTGGCAAAGTTTTTACACCGGATGCCCTTCCTGATGTAACCCTCCCCATTTACCTGGACTTGGGACTGGCACTAGGAGTACACGGGCTTGTGGGCCACTGTGGCTGGGTTTGCTTAATGAATAAACAAAATAACATATTAGCTAAGGGCAGGCTGTCTCTCTTGTTTTAATAATTATACTTGCACCACATACAAATCATGATTTTGTTTTTAACCTCCAGCCAACAACAGTAGGCATAAACCATATTTATTCATCACTTCTTTGACCTGGAATCTATAATATATGGACAAAAGTGTTAGACCACATCTCTTAGGCTATGTACACACTGCAGGCAAAAGTTTCCCAAATCAGATTTTTTTTGCCTGTATGTGACTCTTCTTCTTCTTCTTCTTCCTCTTCTTCTTCTCCTTTCGGCTGCTCCCATTAGGGGTCGCCACAGCGGATCATCTGCCTCCATCTCACCCTATCCCTTGCATCCTCTTCCCTCACACCAACCGTCTGCATGTCCTCCTTCACTACATCCATGAATCTTCTCTGTGGTCTTCCTCTTCTCCTCCTGCCTGCCAGCTCCATCTTCAACATCCATTGTCCAATATATCCACTATCACTCCTCTGAACATGTCCAAACCATCTCAGCCTTGCCTCTCTGACTTTGTC
>VUQH01081363.1:0-13901 GCA_015106775.1 Etroplus canarensis | reverse complement strand
TTTAGAACACCCCAATTTTTCAGTTTTTTATTGAAATTCAAGCAGTTCAATGTCTCATTGTACTCTGAAATGAAAGCATAGAACAAACAAGCTATTGACGTTCAAAAAGAAATCATGTAATAAACCAAAATGTATTCTAAACTGTTGACTCATCAAAGTAGCCTCCTTTGGATGTGACAGCTGAACACACTCATGGCATTCTTTCTACAATGGAAATCAAATAGTCTTCAGCAAGTTCTTCCCAACTCTGTTGCAGAAGTTTCCATAAATGTGTGGCACTTGTAGGTTGCTTTACTTTCACTCTTCTGTCCAGTTGATCCAAAACCAGCTCAATAGGGTTTGGGTCTGGAGACTGTGTGTTATGGTTTGTGGTTTTTGGTATTGTGGGACTAGGTTTTGTTTAATTCTAGGATGTTTGGTTTTCCTTTTTTCTGTCTTGTTCTTGTTTCTTTCCAGTTTGGTTGCATCCCCTTTGCTGTGTGCCTTATGTTTTACTTTCATTGTTCCTGCCCCAGCTCATGTTTAGTTATTTTTTGTGTCTTCCTCATGTTTTCCAGTATTCAGGCTCCAGTATTCAGGTGTGTTGGTTCATGTTTCCCTTGAGTCCTTGTGTTTATTGTCTTTGTACTGTGTCTGTTCCTTGTTATCCTGGGTTCAAGACCTGATCTACCTCCACTGCTGCAGAACAGCTTTAAGTTGCTAACCTATTGCTTGTTCCCTGAAAAAGGCCTTTTTGTATAATTATGAAATGTACATTATTTTTCAGATTTAGGTAACACTATTTTTTTTAACCTCTGGCAGTTCATCACTTACCTTTGTGCCATTTCAAGCTATTCATTGGACTTGAACTGCTTGAATTTGAATAAAAAGTGGAAAATTGGGGTGTTCTAAAACTTTTGAGCAGTAGTGTAAGTGAATGACTTTGTCTGTTTAAATACTTGATTGCCTTTGCTGGGACTGATAAAGGATTATCTTATCTTATCTTAATAATAATAGAAATATTTAATAATAAAAGAAAATGGAATGATATTGAAGAATAGAGGGTAGTGTCAGGAAGGGCATCTGGCATAAAACCGCTGTGGCGATCCCTTGGGGAAAATACAAGACAGCAGCCGAAGGTACATTACAGGTAGAAAGAAATAGACCGAATGGTTATGGAATTTTTTCCTACATATTTTACACTATTTACATTTGCACAATATTTAAATTCTTTACAAAAATCTATTAAATACGATGATCAGCATTCTCTCGAAGTAACCCCAGACCTTCGAATAAATGACACATTTATATTCAAATCTGATTTTTAAATCCTTTTATTCAACACCTTTTTGCGATTGCGTGCCTCGAGCGGTGTGACGTCATATGACCGAGTGACGTCATACAGGAACCACTGGAAGGGAGCTTGACAAATCAAGATGGCGACCTACGCTGAAGCAGGAAAGAGGTTTCAGTATAAATAAAACCGATTTGGAGGTTAGCTGAAATCGGAGCGGCAGCGCTATAAGGCGTCGTTTGGATTTTGAAAGGACAAGACGGAGCAGATACTGGTGAGAGGGGTCTGTTGTTGTGTGTGAGCTCGGGTTTATATCAGGGGCGGTGGCAGCACAGACAGCAGTCTGTTCTATCCGGCCACATAACAAGCAGGCCACTGCCGAAGCTAAGCTCATTAGCATGAATAGTGGCATTCCCTCAAGACAGTTAGCTAGTACCTAGCAGTGACTGTCAGTCCGCTGATTAATTTGGCCGTTGAATTCCTCTAATACAAAGAACGCTACCTGACGCCGACTTTGTAATCTTCCACCGTCGCTATTACACTATCGGCGCCTTTCGCTGGGAGGAACCAACGATTAGTTGGCTAGCTAACACTGTCAGAACTTAAGTGAAACTAACTAACACATATACTTAAGTGCGAATTTCATGAGCCACATTTGACACAGGTGGGCAACGAAATGGTCTATTTTAATCTGAAGTTACTTTAAAATACGTTGTCGGCGACTGCTGCACTGCTTAGACGCAGTTTACTTTCCCAAAGTTGACCAACTTATTTACCTTACTGCTGTGGTTATCACAGATATCTGGGGTATTATAAATAACTCGTTCTCACTCTAATCACGACTACAAGCAGAAACGTTATAAACACCCTAAGGACTTTGATATAAGCCCAGCTGTTCAAATAGATATAGAGAGGACCAAGCTGTGGTGAAGGGGTTTTATATAACGTTGTCTCCAACTATCTGGTAACTACTGCCTTAAATTCCCCGTGTTTTAAGACATCCTGTGGAGAACCCCAGGCACGACCCACATGTGTGGTCCATCACCACTTACAAATTTGTGACATTTGATTTAAACTAACGAGGAAGTGCACAAAAGTAAAAAATAAAAAAAAATTGAAAAGCTACAAACATCTGTAGGGTTGGCTGTTGATTTTCATATATGCAGGAAGTGTCAGGAAAATGATCACAGTATATCAGTGAGCCAGCTGATACAGTGCTTTTGTATATTTCAGCCTAATGGAGTTGTAAATTCTTTCTTTTCTAAGACCTTCAGTGGATCAAAACAGTTGGATTTTAGACTGATTGTTCCACACACCAGCACACAGATCAAAGTTCCCTGTTTAGCAGCTTGGAAAACAGTGGGGTCAGTGTTCAAAATGTCAGGCATTGTTGCAGAGTGTGACCATATAATGGGATTATGTGTCTTGATGATGCAGGGTGACAAAATGCAAGGCAAGGCAAATAGAGCAACTATAATTTGAAAAGTTTTGCCCTGCCCTGCCATGTGGTATGTTATGCGTAACAGGTTATTATTCTTATGCTTTGATTAAAACTATTACATAAGCAGTTCTCAGCAAACAACATGCTGGACAAAATGTAACACCTTTTGAAAAGTGGAAGAAGGGCTGCACAAGTCCTGTGGTGTTTTCAGATTGGTGCACCATTTTATGATATGCTGACCTATAACTTATAATTCTTAGCTCTCCTTTATCACCAGAAAAACACCTCTCACTGTTTGCTAACCCATGTACTTATTTTTGTTTTCAGACTCTAAATGGCTGCGAGGAAGTCTGGCTCGGATGCGTACAACAATGGCAAGTACTTATTTTCAGTACTTTGTTGTTTTGCTGTTATGTCTTCTTCTAAATTATGTCTACTTTTATATGTTTTTTCCCTTTGGTGTTATGTACACAGGGCCCATCAGCTATCTTGATGATGTTCCCTTCAAGATAAATGATAAATTCCGCTGTCCAGCTAAAGTGGGTCTGCCTGTTGGTTTCTCTCTGCCAGACTGTAACTCTGCACTGGTGGGCGCACAGGTTGGTTATGCACAGATGCTAACTGTGGCATAAATGCAGTTCTGCACATTGAATTTTTGGTAGTTGTAACTGGGACCAGAGAAAATGCTTCATTTGCATCACTGTTATTCTCATAATTCATACAGTAATAATTTTCTTGTTTGCTTTATGCCCCATCATTATTCTTCTTACTACATCATCACCAGTATAACTTTTCTTTGGAGAAGCGTAGTGTGCGCTGGGGAGAAGAACTGGCTGAGGCCAGAGCAGCAGAGGCTAGGGCAGAAGAGGCTGCAGCCAAGCAGGAGGCAGACAGCAGGGAGTGTTTGGCCAAGGCCCAGGATATTGATGGTGGAGGGAATAAACCCATTGCAGAGGAACAGGACCTTCCACCACCAGCGCTGAACCCCGTTCTTGCAGGGCTGAGCCACAATGCCATCCTCACTCCACTGCCTGCCCCAAGCCTGGGCCCTAAGAACACTCAGCCCAGCACTCCTCAGCACAGCCTCAATTTAGCTGACTTTGAGCGGGAAGAGGACCCCTTTGACAAGCTGGAACTCAAAACTTTGGACGATAAGGAGGAGCTGAGGAGCATCCTTCAGAGCCAGCCTCAGCCTCAACCTCAGCTGCCTCCTTCTGTTTCCCCACCAGAGATTTCTCAGCTAGGGCCAACGTCACGAGGAGACAGCCCATCTCCACCCAGCACCAACACCAGCCTCTCAGCCAAGCCAGGCTTTACCCACAAACCCAATGGGTTGGTTGCCTTGTTGGACATTAACAGAGTTGGGCAGCCTGGAATAGCAGGGTTTGACACAGACGATCGACCTTGTAACATCCGCTCTCTGACTTTTCCTAAGCTCACTGATTCTGGTGACCCAGAGCCAGTGAGGTACAGTCTACACCCTGCCACCATTCCTGCTACACGACAGAGCCTGCCCAATGGCAGCCCACCGACCATGCCCAAGACCCAAGTTATTGTTGCTCCTGAGCCACCCAGCCACACCAAGACTAGCACACCAAAGCCTGTAAGTATGATGTGCTGGATACATTGAACACTGTAGCTGCAGCTTCCACTATAATAAACTAGGCATGAGAACAGAATACAAGTGTTATGAGTATGCTACAAAGATCTGCTCTGCAAAAGTAAAAATGGGTATATCTTTCATTTATTTTTATGTGAGATATAAAAGTCTCATTTCTTTTTAATTAAAATACATATATTTTATATATGAGAGATACAGTGAATAGCTTTAGGTGGTTTAGTGACTATCGATTACATAGTTTAGTATAGTCTTTAAGTTATGTATATTACATAAACTCAGAAACCTTTCTTTTGCCCCTTCTCTCTTTGCTGTGCGCCTAGACTCCCAGTACCCCATCTACTTTCTTCATCTCCCTTACTATCCCACTTTTTCTTTGCCAGCTTCTTCCTTTGAATACTTTCCTGTACTTTCTCATTCCACCACCAAGTCTCAGTGTCTTCTTTCCTCTGTCCAGAGGATAAACCAAATAACTTCTTCGCTGTTTCCCTCACCACCTCAGCTGTACTTTCCCAGTCATCTGGTAATTTGTACCTGTCTCAACTACTCCTTGAACTCTGCACAACATTCTTCCTTCCTTATCTTCCACCATTTAATCCTTGGCTCTGCTTTCACTCACTTCCTCTTATTGCTTTCCAAAGCCATCCTAAGGACCACCTTCCAGTGCTGCCTATCTACATTTTCCCCTGACACCACCTTGCAGTCTCCTACCTCTTTAAGGTTGCCCCTTCTGTATAAGATATAGTCCACCTGTGTGCACCTTCCTCCACTCTATGTTCATCCCTCTTCATTAAATAGATATTCACCACAGCGATTTCCATTCTTTTTGCAAAATCCATTACCATCTGTTGCTCCACATTCCTCTCTTTAACACCTTACCTACCCAACACCACCACATCCCCTTTGTTCCCTTCACCTACCTGTCCACTAAAGTCTACTCCAATCAGGGGAGACACTGGGAATTCTCTCTACCACTTCATCCAACTTACTCCAGAATTCCTCTTTCCTCTCTAAATGGCATCGCACTTGTGGTGCATATGCACTAACAACATTCAGCATCACACCTTTAATTTCCAGCTTAATAGTCATGATTCTGTCTGATGCTCTCTTTACCTTCAGAACACTCTTCACATACTCTGCCTTTAAGATTACCCCTTAAGAAGAGAAATGGAGTAGGGGTAATCTTAAAGGCAGAGTATGTGAAGAGTGTTCATTTCTCTTCTTATCTAAACCATGGTAGAACAGTTTGAATTCACCTTCAGTTCTCCTGGCCTTGTTTCCCTTCCACCTGGTCTCTTGCACACACACTATATCTACCTTCCTTCTCTCTACGATATCAGCCAGCTCTCTCCCTTTGCCATTCAACAGTGTACATGCCCTAATTGTTTGATGTAGCAGGAGAGAGAGTGCATCTACATATCACATAAGTCAGTAATTATGCCTGTAGCTTGTATGAGGTATAGCAATTAAGACTGACAAGAGATAGTAAATACGTGTCTTTTTACTGTATTGATATTCACTCATGTTTTTGTCTTTAGGCCATTCCAGGCTCAGGATCTGCTGGTTTGCCATGTGGTGGAGCCCTTCTCAGCATGACTCCCAGTGAACGTCAGTGTGTGGAAACACTTGTGGGCATGGGATACTCTTATGAGGGTGTCCTGCGGGCCATGCAAAGACAAGGGCAGAATGTGGAGCAGGTGCGATTCCCTTGTACCCCAATGTGCAGAAATATGGATTCATGACATATTTGCTAACAGATGCTTGGCACGTTTACTGTTTTGTTTGTATGCTTCTGTTAGTGTGCACAGTAAAGTGTTAAAATAAATGTTTTGCACTGCACTCACTCAGTTTTATAGAAAATTGTGGCAATGGATCAGGTTTTATACAAATTGTGTGAAGTACTTATAACAAAAATATCCTGTCCAGCCATGGTCACATGATTATGGAAACTATCAGTAGGTGTGGTATAACATATTCTATGCAGTGATTTACTGCATTTACCAGATGGAATTTGTAAAAGATGAAATAACATTGGTGATCAGTAGTGTGGGATGATAGTCTTATAGAGCAGGAATAGAACGATTATGGAGCATTGGAGAGTAAGTAGTTAATCTGAAGATATGATTTTGGTTTCCTGTAAAACCTTACAAGAAAAACAAAGTACTGCATTGCTTTTATAATTTTTTTTTCATATGGGAATTTGAGTTGACTGTGTGTTTGACAAATAATAAACATTTACTCATTGTCTGTCCAAGGTACTGGACTATCTATTTGTCCATGGCCGTCTATGTGAGCGTGGCTTTGATGCAAGTGCGGTGGAAGAATGTTTAGAGATTTACCAGTGCTCAGAAGAAAAGGTTTGTACACTTTGCCAATAGATAACTAAACATTTTAAGAAGATAAAAAAAACTGTCAGTGCATAGTGTGTAAATTTCTATAATTCAAGTTCTAGCCTGAGGTGCTAAAAAAATGTGTATACTACAATGATAATAGGTAATATAGTTTCAACATATTTTTCATCTTTCTTAGGCCTTGCAGTTTCTTGAGCTGATGTCAAGATTTGGTGAAATGGGATTTGAGCGGGATGCCATTAAAGAGGTGCTGCTAGTCCACAACAATGATCAGGACAAAGCACTGGAGGACCTGATGGCTCGTGCCACGGCTAGCTGAGTCTAGCCAATCAGCTAACCAAAGCTCTACCCAGGGCATACCTCCCGCTACCACCCAACAGCCCTTTTCCTTCCGCCCACCCTATCATACCATGCCCTACCCTTGCCTTGGCTGTGGAAGGGACTGCTGGGAGTTGTATTTCTCTCTGTGCTAAAACGCATTGTGTGTCAGCACTTCTTTAAGACTGTGCCTAGAGTGGAGGAGGTTAAAGTATAACAATGCTTCTTGGTGGTGTTCCAGAATTTGGTACTGCTAGGTTATTCATAAGTAGGAGGAAAGTCTGTGCTGTGGCATTTTGATGCCATTTTGATTTGCTTCCACTTGGAAGTGTTTATCTGACTGCAGGGGGAAAATGCAGAACTTAATGAGGAGGAGCTTGGTGACAGACTGTGGGTGCATTGCTGAATGACCAGTATGAACTTTAGAATCTCCAAAACAAATAAGCTGCCATCTTCCACTGCTCACAGCAGACCTAGTACACAGCGGAGGGGTAAGGTGGCCTTGTGAAGGCTCTCTTCAAACCGAACAGTTTTACATTAACAAATAAAAATGAAAGAGAGAAAGAAAGGCATGGGCAGAGAACCCTCTGTGCTGTTGTGCGCTGCACCTGTATCTGTTCTACTTTATGCTTTCTCTCATTCATGTCTGTTTTTCTGTTAATTTTGGGCACTTTTCATGTTGATTTCAGATTCATTTTCATTGCTTTCTGTTTTAGGAATTGCATAATAGCTCATGTTTCATTATAACTGAACATAAGAGTACCACTGCCCCAGTGTGCTCTTTGACCTGCACTGGAAAGCCTACTAAAGGAATGGTGAAAGAGGGGGAAGTTCCTCTGTAGGAAATTGAGAAATATCCCATGATGCATTGGCACTGACGTGTCGCATACTGCACAGGCACACACCTTTCATAATTATCAACTTATTTAAAATAGTACACTGACACTTTGATTTAAAAACAAAGAGTTTGATATGATAATGTAAGATGTTAACTTACAAAAGCGATGGTTTTCACTGTCGTAAACTTTTGTTTGCATTACTGGAAAACAGCCAGTGGTTTAAAAAGAGAAAATGTAAGTGAGGGTTGTTTTTCCAGCCATATCATAGTGCAATAGAGTCATTTCATATTGTGTGACTGTTGACTGGCACTTTGAGCCTCCAGTGAATGCTGGGAGATGATGAATGGTCTTCTGGCTTTGCTGGAAATTTGGATGTAATCAGAAAAGCTTTGAGTTCAGTGTTTTCTGTCATTTACACACTGTTTTTGGATTCCATACCACAAAATCAATTCAAACAATACTTTTTGTCGATTTGTTCTGTTTTCTCATGTGTAACATATATATTAGGTGTTAATTCAGATTTTACTTTGGTTGACATCTTCATAGTCTTAAATGGAACATTTAAAAAGAAATTGAAAACATTTTCCACAATGTTGACTAGGTAAAACTGCTTAAAAGAAGGACAGGGTCCTTTATTTTTATAAATGTGGTAATGGACCTTGATGGGGATAGTGAGAGGCATGGCGACAGATTAAGGGCTTAAAGTAAGCAAAATGTGATTCTGAGAACTGAAATTTTGGTCAGGACAGGTCCAGTTCAAATATAAGGAGAAAATTTCTAACCACCAGTCTATTCTAATTTTGGGTATTTTTGCCAATATGGAAATTATTTTACTTGTTTGATAGAAAATAATAGTGACCATGTGTCTGCAGAATACACAGTACCATTCAAACCACAGTGAAGAACACATTTTTGTAGTAAATGAACCCACTTATCACTGTTTACTTTAATGACACAAATGATAAAAATGTCCTAAAGTTACTCTTTTTTTCTTTTGAGAGTTGGCATTCTTGGTTTCTGGAGAAGATGTCCTGAGCAGGGTGTCATGTTGGACCTAGAAAAGTTACTTCATCCAGCCTTTTGAATCTGATATATTGAACAGTTTCAATTTCTTTTTTTTTTTAAAAATTGCCTTCCTTATTATTTACCATGATTAAAGACAACAGACGAACACGCAAGTGGTATTATAGTCTTGATACTTGACTTTAGTGTGGTTTTGTTAATCACAAATGAAGTAAATTAGTGTCCACTTCCCTCTTCTCTTACAGCCCCACAAGTTGGACTCATTGGAGTACAGAAAAATCTAATCTGGACCTCATTTTGATCTTGGGAGTTGTGCTAGGATGAAATGCAACTAAGTTCTCATTATTTAGGGAATCAAATTTAAAGGTTTATATACCTAAATCTATAAGCCCCTCTCACCATGGAGGGTTGTGTCAGGAAGGGCATCTGGTGTACAACCTCTGTCAAATTACCAATGCAGAGTAATCCTCTATGGCGACCTCTTGGGGAGAATACAAGGGAACAGCTGAATGTACATATGCCTAAATCTCTATCAAATGACTCTAATGACCAATTAACTATTTTAATGTTAGAATGTGGACAAGTGTCTTTCCCAAGCTCCTAAAATGTGATTCGCAAGCTGTTAATTTTCCTCAGTATAACTTGGAAATGATTAAACATGCACATTTTTTGATTGGTGAGACTGACAATCTTATGCTGGTAATAATTTCCTCAAGTGATACATAAAGCTGGTATGGAAATAGAACTCCCCTGCCACTCACTTCTCTCTTCTGCAGCAAATACATTTGTATTCTGTGTTTAGCTGAAAAGACAAAAACAACACAGATAATTGGTATTGTGAGTGGCAACTGGAAACATCCAACTCAGAGCCCTAGTCAGCAGAATATACACCAGTGGAGAGGCCAGATGTATGCTGCCTGCACTTACAAAGGTATAGAAACTGAGAAAATTGCAGTCATGTGTTACAGATTTCTATGCTATGGTGCTCATGCAAATGATAAGCCATCTTGAGAAATAATCAAGTAAGTCCACTAATGGTGAATTGTCTGTGCCTACAGTGGAAATAGATAGTGAACACTCCCCTGTTAAAATACCGGGTTTTTCTGATGTAAAAAAAGACCAAAACAATTTCATTTTTTTCCACCTTTAATGAGACCTATAACCTGTAAAATAAAATAAAAAAAGAAACCTATTTGTTAGTGGGAAAATTTTTAAAAAATGTACAATAAGTTGGTTGCATAAGTGTGCACACCCCAAAACCAATACTTTGTTGAAGCACCTTTTGCTTTAATTACAGCATTTTTTTTGGGTGGGAGTCGATCAGTGTGGCACATCTTCACAATATTTGTCCACTCTTCTTACAAAAGTGCTCCAAATCTGTCAGATTGTGAGGGCTGTGCAAAAGAGATGCCTCACAGTTATTAATTGGATTTAGGTCTGGGTTCTGGCTGGGCCATTCTAAAACCTTTAATTTTCTTCCACTGAAGTTATTCTTTGATTGATTTAGTTGTATGCTTCAGGTCATTGTTGTGCTGAAAGGTGAAATTCTTCTTCAGCTTCAGCTTTCAGGCAAACGTGAAGGTTTTGGGCCAAAACTGACTGGTATTTCAAACTCCTCATAAGTCCCTCCACCTTGAATAAAGCGTCAGTTCCAGCTGGAGAAAAACGACCCCAAATCCACCATCATGCTTGACTGTGTGCGTAGTGTTCTTCTGGTGATGCACAGTATTACTTTTGCATCAAACATACCTTCTGGAATTGCAGTCTAGACACATTTTCCATATACTATTGGGAGACCCAATGTTTTTTTTTTTTGCAAAATTTAGCCAGGCCTGGATGTTTTTATTTATAAGAAAAGGCTTCCATCTTGCAAACCTACCCTATAGTTCAGACTTATGGGAAATACACAACCAGTACTTGCCAGTTATTCCTGCAGCTTCTTCAGTGATGCTGTAGGCCTCTTGGCAACCTCACTGACCAGTTCAATTTTCCACAATATGTATATATATAATGTGTGTGTGTGTAGATATAGAGCTTTGTAAGCTCTCTGTGAACCATGGATTTTGCTGTAGGATGGAACTGAGTAATCATCAGGAAAAACCTACTAGGGCAGCTAAACTTTATTTGGGGTCACTTGGAGTCACTTTAATTGATGGCAGGTGTGTACCCCAAAATAGTCATTGTTGTAATTAAAGCAAAAGGTGCTTCAACAAAGTACTAGTTTTAGTGTGTGCGCTTATGCAACTAGCTTATTGCACATTTTTATTCATTTTTTTTTATGTTTTTCCCCCTAACTAATTTGCTTCTTGTCAGTTGAATTGTAGAGGTTATAGGTCACATTAAATGTGGAAAAAGTTTAGAAATTATTTATCGTGGCCTCATTTTTTGACATTAGAAAAACCTGGTATTTTAACAGGTGTGTTCACTTTCTTTATCTACTGTATAAAGAAAGTGAACTCTGATTGCTGTTCTCGTATTCGTCTTCTGAGCTCACACAATTGTTTTCAGTGCACAAACAAAAACAGATGAATTGGCCTTGCTGTTCCAAGATTTCTGGAGTGTGCGTGCTTATGCAACTAGCTTATTGCACATTTTTATTCATTTTTTTAATGTTTTCCCCCTAACTCATTTGCTTCTTGTCAAATGAATTGTAGAGGTTATAGGTCACATTAAATGTGGGCCTGAGATAGCAAAAATCTTCAGGTGGCCAAAAGAAAGAGTGCCTTAATATATGAAATATTTTTGAAATGCCAGCAGATGTAAGATAACCCTATAAATAGTAATAGTCATTTAACAAAACTAAATCTGTGTAGACTTTTTATAATAGCTTATTATTACTGAAAGTACATGTAAAATAAGATGAACTTCACTAAAACAAATTAGGGTACTATGTTCACATACAGCTCTCGTGTTAAGACATCGCGTCAACGGTCCCACGCATTAAGCGTGAACGAGCACGCACGACGTTCTTGTACGACCTTGTTTTGTTGATGTTTAATTTGATTGCGGCTGCGCGCTGCCCAATGCTTTCGCCGTTGCTGCTGACGCGACTTGCTAAGGGAAAAAAACCAAGCTACTGGATCGGAAGTGAATAGTTTACCGGACCTGAGAGTAGTAATTTTTGACAAGGAAGGAAGGAAGCCGACGGAGGAAATTGAGCGATAATTTTAGCTGGCGATTAACCGAATCTAACCCGTATGTGGTCGCCCTTCCTCGTCGCTGGACGCTGCCTTTGAGGGCCGAGGAACTAAATAGCATATCGCCATTATATGATCCAGTGTCCAGCGTCACTTTTACCCTCCATGTGGGTGAGGGAACTGTGTGTGTCGGATTATGGCGAGAAAAACAGTTAGCAGGAAAAGGAAGGCAGGGGAGCCGAAGGACCAACAACAGGTAGGCGGAAACCGGTGCAGTTCCATATTAGCTAGCTAGCATGTTAGCTAGCAGCGGGTTAGCCAGATTTAGATGATATGACAGATAATTACTGACATAACACCATTTAACAGCTGTTGTACATGGAGGAAAAAAAATCACTAAACAGTCATAATTGTGTGCTTTTTAAAAACAGCAATACAGCTTTTCTGTTTGAGAGTACCCGCTAATATTAGCACGTCGTTAGCCAACGGCAGTCATGCTGGCATCTTGTGTTAGCCACCTTGTTTGGTCTGTTATTTACCTTTTCGGGTATAGTCAGTTTAGACTGGCAGCCCTTTGCTCTAATACAGACGCATTTTGGTCAGCAATGAGAGCAGACTAGCCCGCTGTTAACGTTACCGATGTGGCTATTTTGCGAACGTTAGCTGAAACGTTAACAGCCAGTTCCCTGACGAGCAGAGTGACCGTAAATCTGATGGCTCCTGAGCCGGACATTTGTAATCAGACCGTGTTCCTCAGCGAATAAACTGCAGAGCCGGTCTTCAGTCCAGTACTGGAGGGAAAAAAAAAAACAAAACAAACAGCGCTGTGGGTTCCTTTGAGATGCAGTGTTACCAAACTTGTAATTGCTTTGGTCAGAGTGAGAGAATTAATAATTGACAAAGGTATTTGTAATTTTATTGGATGAAAAATAAGATGGTGTTCCTGATTTGTTATTTCTTTAGAGCAAAATCACAGACCATTCGTGTGTAATGAATGCCACCTAAGAATGTTGTACTGGGTGCCTGTAAATGTCTACAGATGTGTGTGTATTCAGCATCTTTAAACAGCTTTATTTGCACAAAGGTCCAACCTATTTCTTCAGCGGAACATGGTATACGTCAAGTTCTGTGCCTCTCTGTATATTGTTTTTGTCTTTATTATCTTAACATTTTAAGACCTGCGAATGTGAACTGAGGTCATAAACTGCAAAATGTGAGTAGAGCTTTAATCATATAGCCTGAGTTTAGTTTTGATTGGCCAGGGAAGCCACCAAGTGTTGCAAAGATTAAATGAATGTACTGACGGGCTAGCACAAGTGTGACTTAGTCTATACCCTTTTGTAAGAGAGATTCAGATTTTTTTCATTCCACAGATTTCCGTGGAATTCTGCAGAGTAGTTGCTTTTTATCAACAGTTAGTATAAAATAAAATTTCTCAAGCAAATATGTTGATTTATATAAAACAATACATCAGTCTAAATTTTCTCAGCATTACAACTTCTTCTTCTTCTTCTTTTGGCTGCTCCCGTTAGGGGGTCGCCAGAGCGGATCATCTGCCTCCATCTCACCCTATCCCTTGCATCTTCTTCCCTCACACCAAACCTCTGCATGTCCTTCACTACATCCATGGATCTTCTCTGTGGTCTTCCTCTTCTCCTCCTGCCTGGTAGCGCCATCCTCAACATCCTTTGTCCAATATATCCACTATCCCTCCTCTGAACATGTCCAAACCATCTCAGCCTTGCCTCTCTGGCTTTGTCTCCTAACTTCTCAACATGAGCAGTCCCTCTGATGTACTCATTTCCAATCCTGTCCATCTTGGTCACTCCCAGGGAAAATCTCAACATCTTCAATTCTGCCACCTCCAGCTCTGCCTCCTGTCTTTTTGTCAGTGCTACTGT
>VUQH01081361.1:0-18962 GCA_015106775.1 Etroplus canarensis | reverse complement strand
CTATCAGGCCCCTCTCCTGTGGAACCAGCTCCCAGTTTGTATTCAGGAGACAGACACCCTCTCTACTTTTAAGATTGGACTTAAAACTTTGCTTTTTCATAAAGCTTATAGTTAGGGCTTAGTTATGCTGCAATAGGTTTAGGCTGCTGGGGGGCTTCTTATGATGTGCTGGGCATTTCTTCTCCACCCACCTCTTTTCACTCCCCATGTATTTATTTGTTACTGCTGCATGTCATTAAATGTTGTCTTCTCTCTCCCATAGTCTGTGTGTCTCCCTCTGCTCTCCTTTCTCTCATCTCTCCCCCCTCACCCCTAACCGGTCTAGGCAGATGGCTGCCCCTCCCTGAGCCTGGTTCTGCTGGAGGTTTCTTCCTGCTAAAAGGGAGTTTTTCCTTCCCACAGTCGCCGAGTGCTGCTTATAGGGGATCATCATCACTGTAGGCACTTTACAGAGTAAAGTACCTTGAGGCGACTTTTGTTGTGAATTTGGCGCTATATAAATAAAATTGACTTGAAAATTGAATTGAAAAAATTGAATAGAAAGGCAATCTGGAACATCCTTTAAACAAAGGCTGGCTCAACAACACCAAAAGGACTGGAAGATTTTAGACAATCAGAGATCACAGAATTCTTCCCTTTGTTAGGAAAAACCCTTTACGTCTAACAAGTTAAGAACAGTTGGTTAGATGTCAGGGAGGTAGGTGTATCAAGTCTACAATCAGGAGACACCTTCATAAATAGAAACACAGACATTTACATCAAGGTGCAAAGCACTGAGAACAGGAAGTTCAGATTAGAATTAGTCATAAAACATCTGAGGATCTCATTTCCACACTGAAGTTGCACCACTATCTTGTATGGAAAGTGAGGAATGGTGAATTTAGGTGGCCATGCAGATGCTCTCGGCTTGCTTACTGACTAGCTAATGATGGCGCCATCAGACTCAATCAATCAAAGACACAGTGGCAGTTGTCTGAATGCTTGCTGGACTTCCAAAAGGTTGACTACTTATTTGGGCATTCTGTTCAGGAGAAGATTAACTCATGCCCACATGACAATATGAACACAGCCTCATTGCACTTCTGTCTTGAATGTCTCGTAGTCTTGATGTGACGTTTATGAATATGTTATTGAAGTCAGGATCCTTGAACTGTACATGAAAGTCTCTTTAAACTCTAAATGCTTGATGAACTTTATTATGGGACTCTGTCAAAGCTTTTGACATTCCTGAAGGAAGATCAGGTCTTTAGAGCCCGTTCCATTCTTTAATTTAATTGATAACACATATTACTAAATAAATATTTGTTAATGTGACTTATGTTAAATTTTACCTATCAGTAAACAAGAGTAGGAACTTTTGAAAGTGAAGTTTTTTCCAGTTAAATCAGAATATTTCTTACTATTTTTTTATGTATTGATTTTTTTTTGTTTGCTTTGTAGGGCTTCCATTTACAATATATATTTTGATTCACAGTGCGTGTCAAAACTAAACATTTCAAAGCAAATGCCAGTGAGGGTAATAGAGAGAGAGATGTCATAACTGAATAGTTTATATCAGAAAAATCTTTTTTTCCTTCTCAAACAAGAAAGTCATGATGAGGAAAAAAACCTCATGTTACCATGTGTATTAAGTTATGAACTCATGCCTCATATGATGCAGACCACCAAGTGAGCCATAATCATGCCATGCATGCAGTTCAGTCCATTAACACATCCATTCTTTGTGAGCTCAGTGTGAGTAATGTCACGGTATTTTAGCTTCAGAGACTTCTGTACCCATGATGCAAATATCAATGGGAACAGCTGAGATAGCTGACACTGTGAGAGTTCATAGAAACCTGGAACAAAAAGCAGAACTCATTACAGGCAAATATGAACAAAAAGTGAACCTAACAGGCCACGAAAATCCCAAACAGCAGCTGGTCATAAAGTACAGAAATCCACGAAACAGCACAGCACAGAGGAATATACAAGGTGTTTCAGACACCTAAACAAAGACTGACCCTACGTTCCTGCTGCAGGCGATTCCAATTTTTTGCTGAGATCCATTTTATTTATTTATTTTTTTTGCCTGGTCGTTCACGTGATAATTTAAATGTGACCACTATCAGACTCCAGTATGAACAATCTATGACCCTGAAGTGAAGCGTATACACAGAAGAAAGCGTGACGTCACATGCAGCACGCTGTGTTTACAGAAGTACATATGGATGCTACACACGTCAGCATGTGAGTAAAACTTGCCTTTCTCTCCACTGACTAGCTCCATCAACGCTGTCTGCCATGCTTGTTTTGTGCATTGTTGACATCTGATCTTGCCTCGACGTGCAACATGATGGTTCAGACTGAAAAGCATCCAGTGTATCCAATTTAGAACCACATATGGAAGTGGTCTGAATCCAATTCGAAAATATCGGATCTGGGACACTTTTGGAATGTATTGTTAGGCTATGGCCCACATGCAACTTTTTCACCCATATGTGAGCCATATCTGATTTTTTATTACAATCTGAAAGGCACAAACTTGCTTTTTTCAAGCCACTTTCATATGTGGTCCTACATATTTGATGTTTCTCAAAAAGCCCTCCATCTGAACTTTCATGTTGCATTTCATCTGACTTTTATGTCATTGAAGTGAGACAGATGTCATAATTCTGCACCAGAGGAGGCGAGACATGGTAAGATCAAATGCCAACAATGCACAAAACAAGCATGGCAGACAGAGTTGATGGAGCTAGTCAGTGGAGAGAAAGGGAGGTTTTACACACACATTGGCATGTGTAGTATCCTTATTTACTTTCCTTAACACAGCGCGCTGCGTGTGACATCACCAACGTTCCCGCTAAGCTGCGCACTTGCCCAGTTGTGCACTGCTCCCGCGTTCTCCTGCGCACACGCACTGCATAGATTTGCTGTGCACAGAGAACACTAGAGCAGTGCGAGATTGCTCAAGAGCGCAGTCTAGAGGGAACGCTGGACCTCACGCCTTATTCTGCGCATACGCATCACTTCAGGGTCGTAGACTGTTCACACTGGAGTCTGATGGTAGTCGCATTTAAATTATAATATGAACAACAATGCAAAAAATCAAATATCAGGAAAAAATCAGAATTGAGCATTAAGACTTGCAGTGTGAACGTAGACCAAAGGACAGGCTAGATTATATGTATACACACACACAGATACACACATACACACACAAGATGATTAGGGATTGGAAACAGGAGGGTAAGGAGACACAATTGAAACTAATCGGGAGAATAATGAGGAGGAAATGAAACTAGACACAAGACAAGGAGAATGCAAAGCACAGACATGACCTAATGAAGTGGACACACAGGGATAGGTAAGCACAATGAACCAAAACTCGGGAAATAGACTCACACAACAATCCCCGTGAAAGTTAACAGGAACCCGAACAGATAGGAAGATATCAAAACCCAGCCCTCCACAAATCGCAGAAACAAGAGCAACCAATAAACCGAACATCCATAGAAACAACCAACACGCCACAATCCCACAGACCATCACAGGCAGAGTCAGGCTAGACTCCACATGCTATGCCATCATAAAATGATGTTTCACTGCAAGGTGTACAGTATGCCTTTAAAAGACTTCTTAAAATGTGCCTCAGTGTCTGCATTCTAACTAGTGGACCAAAAAATTGGCTCTTCTGTGGATAATGTTCCACAAAATAAAGCTTTGATAACAACTTACACTCTGAAAACACTTCTTGTTAGCTACACAAGAGGGCGCACATTCTGGCTTCAGGAAAATCAATTTACGGTGCTGCGTGCAGTGGTACAAGACAAGTTAACTATATCTTTTCGATCAAAAACTCATCTAGAGTCATCAATGGTGCGATACGAACAAAATGGAAGGAATCATAAGAGCCTCCAGTTTTGATGAGCAATTCCTCCAGTGCTTTTGTTCAGCATGAATGTTCAGGAAATAGCGCGAGGACGGTTAGTCTTGTCTGCTCATTTGTGAGGAAATTTTAGAGTGGACTCACTGAGACTGTCAAGTGTGAAATACTTTTTAGAAATGAACAGATTTAGGTGGTGTACCAACTCCACAGATAATAATCCTTCAGAGATGTCTGGAGGATAATCAGTGCAAACATTAAAATGAGAAATATGTACAGACAAAACACACTGCCTTTTAAGTGGCACTGAGATACATAATACATTTATTTGATCTCTTTATTTTTGAGAGTAAAAGCTCTTGAACTTCAGAATCAGAAAATAATAATTCCAGGGGGGAACTACATGCAGACCGCCGTGTCCATGTGCTCCCAAACTGCCTGCTATAACACATCACACTGAGCCCTGAACAAAACCCCCAAGATGTACAACCTACTGTCATCTAGAGACAGTACAAACTCATACCTACCAAAAAGCTGAATGACTTGGTCTCTGTGCATTGTGTTTTTATTTAACAAATCTTCTCTATTAACAATAACATAATGGTCCTAATACCAAGTTATTGTTTATTGTCCAATTAAACAACAAATGTCTCCAAATTTCACAGTTTCATATCCAGGTGTGGCCCGTTCCCTCATTATTCCCTGACAAACGACGGCTTTTACTCAAGAACAGGAAGACCAAGTACGATTTTGCCAGAGGACATTAAAAGAGCCGGCCCAGTTCTGAAAAAAAGGAAAAAGAAAGATGAAACCAAGATGAACCTGTAGCAGAACGATGGGAAGAGAAAAGTCTGGAGACAGCATCTGTCAGACATGGTGGAGGTAATGTTACGGCACGGGCATGTGTGGCTGCCAGTGGAACCACATCACTGGCGTTCATTAATGATGTGACTGCTGACAGAAGCAGCAGGATGAATTGTGAAGTGTACAAAGCTACACTCTCACTCAGTTTAGGATAAGACTATTCTAGCTGTGAGGACAGTAAGACAGCTGTCAGGCTGTCAGTCAGCTCCTCTGAAACATTTACTGTACGTTACTGTAGCATCACTGTTTCAGTTCAAACCATCAGGAAAGCTTTAGACATATTACAAACTGATCAGTGATCATGTTCCATCTTATCAGTCACACTGATGGACTTCCGTCTCAGTTTGGATCTTGAATGTTTGAGTGAAGGAATCAGAAGCAGAATACTTTATTGCAGTGCAATTGGAAAGTGAGGCTGAAATGACTTTAAGATTGTAAAACTGAACTAAATGTAGTTTAAAGTGAGTTTCTAAAGCAGCTGAGACCGTCTGACTGTATTTACTGTTTACATTGTTTCCACACATTAAAATACAGCCATTAAATGATGTTGAGCAACATTTTAAAGGTAGCCTACAACCTCTGAAAATGAAAGTTATGATCCTGTACATATCTTTCAGGTAAAATGCCTTAAAATCAATGTGACTGGGTCTGTATATAACCACAGGTCCATCAGTAAACTGTCTGATCTGTCTGATCCACATTTTTAACTTCAGTTGGTTTTATCTGGATTTAGTCCCTGTGAAGTTACAGCTGATTTATTAGATTTAGAAATCAAATATAAGTCAGAAATGATTCCAGCTTCATATTTAGGCTCCTGCCATCAGCCAGCCTTTCAGTTAGCTACACTTAGATTCACTAAAACAGCATCCCACTGGAACACAGGAGGGTGGGAGGCTGACAATGGGCCTTTATGTGTCAGCGTCAATGTTCTGTTCAGACAAATGTATACATTCAATAAATATCTATTATTTGACAAACTTCTTATCAATTTCCCATCATAAAAGGGTGAAAAATATGTTTGTTTTTTCAAAAGTGAGGTCTTTCATTCCTAAGTGTCCCCGAATTGTTGAACAGTGTGTGTGTGTGTGTGTCTATATATACATATATATATATATATATATATATATATATACATTGCTCAAAATAATGAGGGGAACTCCTAAACGATTTGTAACTTTGATTTTTTTTGTGTGTGTTTGTGATTTTGAATCCAGCTTTCCAAGGTTGATGATTTCGGTTTCTAGTGTTACCTCTTTTTGTTGTGAACAAATTACACAATGTCTGTTAGTAAAGATTTTTAACTTTAATATTATATTCATCAAGATCTGATGTGTGAGTAAAGCTTTCTGTTTATTTATTTATTTTTTAAAGCAATATATATACATGAAAATTCAAGTGGGCTAACAGTACAAAAATCTGTATTTTATATTTGCATTTGATGCTGACTTACTCGACCAGGCTGATTAAAATGACTCTTTTCTCCCCTCCCATCACGTCCAACACGCTCCTCAGCCCTCAAGATTCAAATGGAGGCTCTGGTCTTTATTTACCTGTTGCTATGGTGAATTGTGTTATCAGGGCTATACTGATGATGGCTTTCTGTTTTTAAGCTCACACACACTTATTTGTGGGTGAACAAATTCTGACTTGATTGAATTCTGATCAGCCTTTCTGGAACCACAAACTCAGAGTTTGTTGAACCTGCTTCCTGGAACAGAGCCTTGGACAGTCTTAGAAAATTTGGATTTACCCATCTTTTCTGAGCTACACCTAACTAAAGGAACTTAACTTGTTTTACACTTGGACATTATATTTTACCATTACATGGATTCTAAAGAACTAAATAACACACTGAGATCAGAATGATGTTTTTCAGTGCAACATACTAACATATTCGCCAGTTATTTCTTGCGTTCTCTTTGTGAGACAGTTTAAACATACACAAGAACAAAGTATTAAAGTGCAGACTGACCTTTTTGGTAGTTGCAGATGTTATTCAAAGGGAAAGCTGACATCTTTGGTGGATAATCAGAGCTATTATTGAGGTTGTGGTGCTTGTGATTTTTGTTGTTCATTCTGCTAAATCACAATCACATCTACCATATCAGTAAACACGCTGTTTTCTACATATGCCCCCCTCTGGGCCAATCAGTGACAAAAAGGCCATGTGGTTTTGACCTGTAATTTCAGCACTCCTTGACCTTCTGGGAACAATCAGTGTAATTTTTAAAATGCCAAAATTCATTGTTATGTATTTTAACCAATTCTGATCCAGCATATGCAATTCTTCTGGTAGAAAGAGGCGCAAATAAGAAACTCTTTCCCAATTTTGTTTTTGACTTAAGTCCAAAGATAAAACTATAGGTGCAAGAGCCAGTTATACCAATAACTGGGTTATTTTGCCTATTTAAACATTAAAGGGTTACAACAGTAACAATGTGGTGATAAAATTCTAAAAGAAACACTAGTTTACTAATTTTGCAGCTATTTTTTAAACACTAGTGAAGGTAGATCAAACAATTAGAACATTTCAATGGACATCTCACAATCCATGCATCAGCTGCAACTCTGTCATTTATAGACTGCTCACCACAGCATCCATAGCCTGAAGATGCCCAGAGATGCATTCACGCAGCAGGCCCCTCTCTCTCTGAAAGGTGTCTACTCCCTTCCCTTACACACAAAGCTAGTAGCCTGGCCCAGTGGATGGTCAGAGAGAAAGATGTCCCTGAATGCTTAAGTACTGGTAGAGATCGGATCAGGCACAAGTGGTCACTATAACTAGTGGTGGAGGAAAAATTGATTGATTTGGTAACCTTGTATCAATACAATATTGCCACGCAAAATATGTATTGATACAAGGTTACCAAATATCAATAATTTATAATAAAAATTGCAAGTATAAAAAAGCATGGTCTTCAAGAAAAATACATAAATTCAAGAAATATACATGTATAAATATAACTGTCATTTCCTATGAAATGAAACTGAATCGAAACTGTCACAGCTATTAGAAACTTACCTGCAAATTTGCCGCTTTGCAACTGCTAGACTTCTTCTTTTGTTTTTTGTCCATTTGTTGAGGTAGTTAGAGTGTTTGGCCAGCGTGGGATTTTTCGTGAAGCTGTCCACGAAGTGGACCTCGCATAACGTGGAGTGCTTAGACCGCTTCCACAGGTCTCTTTTCTCCCAACATTTGTAATCCAGATAGCTTGTAGTTTCTTTTCTGTATGGCTCCAGTGGAAACTTTGCCAGGCCCATTCCTGTCGCATTTTTACCTCTGTGGCGACACATCAACCCATGATGCTCCAGAAAAATGAGTCCATTTTCCACAGAAGTTAATGAGTGGCACTGAGCTGTGTGGCGCCACTGACGTCACGTGGACGGAAACAGCCGAGCAGCGATTTGAAAGCAATGGTCACTTCTGGACAGTACAAAACCTCAAAATACTCATAATTAAAAACATATTTTGAAAACGTATGCAAACGTTTAGGGGTAAAATTGCACTGCTAATCCAATTATGTGTTTTCTCAAATCGTTTCATTTGCCCTTTAACTACTAGAATAATAAAATCCATTGCTTTTTCAGTCCACTGGGTGGTGCTATTGAGTATTTTCCAGTGATGCAAGCAGAGGTGAAGGTCAGCGTGTCAGAAGAAGTTGATAAAACAAATATGAAGACATCAGAGGAAGAAATAAGTAAAGGCCTAATCTGTGTTTAAATCAAACATATGGACTTATTTTGGATTTTTTAAAGAGGATGCATATGACAGTTCGGATTAGAACAGAGTGTTGTATGAAAGTAAAATTTTCTGGGAACGCCATGAACCTGAGGGCTCATCTGAAACGCCACCATCACAAGATCATGCTAGCTGAAGGCGGCTAAGCTAATGTTAAATCAAAACCAGCCAACACTAGATACATTTAGCTTGACAAAGCCACCGCCCAATTCAGAGCAAGCTAAGAAAATAACACAGTCCTTCATCTATTTCATTTGCAAATATTTGTGTCCATACAGCAGTGTGGAAAATGAGAACTTTTGTTGCATACTCAAGACGCTGGACGCGTGATACCATCGGCAGATTGTTTTCACGGACACAGCTGTACCCAGGCATTACAGAGAAATGAAGTGTAAATCCCAGGAAAGGTTGAGTACAGCAGAAAGAGTTGCATTAACTTGTGACGTGTGGACATCACGAGCTGTGGATTCGTACGTGACTCTAACAGTTCATTTTCTCACGGGGAACTGCACACTGCTGTAGTATGTTCCTCAAACTCGAGCATGCATTAAAATCACACTGGAGCAAACATGGCAGATCTCTTACAAAATGCAGCGGAGGAATCGGGGGATTGTGGGGTAAAAAAAACCTTGGTGGTTGTCATCAACAACACTTCCAGCATGACCATTGCTGTTTAGTTAGCGGGATACCTGCATGTGAAGAGTTTCATGTGAACTCTCAATTTAGCATCACAGTGGGTGTTAAATCTGCCTGAGTGCAGAACATAACTGGATTTTTCACCAGAAGTATGGTGGCACACCACGCTCTGGAGACAGCTCCCAACTCCAACTCAAGAATGATGTCAGCACGAGCTGGAACAGTGCTTATGAAATGCTCTGGTGGTTCCTTGAACGACAGTCTGCTTTTTGTCTCATGAAGTGAGAAAGAGCAGCACAGAATTTGTTACCCTGAATCACTTTGATACTGGAAACCTGGAGGAAATTGCCTGAGCCTTGAAGTCAATGCAAGTGGCGACCACTGGGATATCTGAGGAAAAGAATCCTACGCGTAGCACAGCCGTTGTATGACAGACAAGATGACACCGTCAACACAGCTCCGGTCAGAGACATCAAACAAAGCATCAGTCAAGATCTTAAGAGACATAGTACAGCAGAGAAGAACACAGTTTAAAACCCCTCCCTGTCCCCAGAGGACAGGCAGGAACCCTAAGGCAGAGTGGCTGCTAAGGCTGTAAATGTTCAGGTATACAAACCTTTAAACCCTATAATCATATCTAATCCATATAATGTCACTGCTTGGCTAAAACTGTAGCCATATTGGTGAAGTTTTACATTTAAAAACAAACAAAAAAACAGATTAACTATAATTTACCATAAACAAACAACATATTTGCTGCACTAATATCGTAGGGTCTTTACCTTACAGTGTAAAGCACTTTGAGGTGACTTCTGTTGTGAACTGGTGCTATATAAATAGAATTGAATTGAACTTAAAGCTCTAATAAACCTATCCTCTCTCTTTCTCTGTATGTATGTGTGTGCTGGAGCTCCACCAAATCCTTATCTGCCACAGCTGAGAAGGAGGGGAAAAGATACCAGGAGGTCACACCACTAGCACTCACAGGAGACCCACTTAGCTGGTGGAAATGCCATGAGCAAGTCAATCCTTTGCTTGCCATGCTGGTAAAAAGATGTCTTTGTACCCCAGGTAGCAGCATCTTAGCTGAAGCAGTCATCTGGATGGCTGGAGACATCATCACAGCACCAAGGAGCACTCTGACCAGAGCATGCTGATCAGCCCCTCTTTCTAACTAAGAATGCTGACATTCCTTTACTGCCCAAATATCTTTAACTCTTTTAGACCAGCAACCAACAGAAGGTATTTTTTAAATATAAGACCACATGTTTTATTTAATTTAGTTTAACAGTAGTTTACCTCAAATCTTTAGTAGCTAAAGGGGATGCATGAATTCTGTTGTACAAGTTGCACTGTTTAAATGCATGTCATGGTACAGTAGTCCACATGTTTGCATCCAGTTTAGTTAGAGGAGACTATTATGCTAACAGTTCAGTTCGTTAGGTGCATGTAACATTTCTGACAGGTTTTAATGACAGCTTTGGTTGCTCTGTCTTCATCGCAGTTACAAAAATGACAGAAGTAAGATGAACAGACTGAGAACTCTTATTAGATATATTAAAGTTTGTCTCTGGGGACATACTTTTGCAGCTGAAAAAAGGCGATGAGTTGTAATACCTCACAATATATTTTCTTGCAATACTCGACATATCGCAAAATATTTCAAATCACGATATTATCATATCATGAGTTAAGTAATGGTAATATGATATTATCTGGTCCACACCCCGAGTTATGACATGGACACACTTAGCCTGTTTGGACTGTTGCAGCTTATGTTAGTGTGTGTGATCTTTTCTGACACTTTTTCTTGATGCTTCAGTATAAAACTCTGAAAGTTTGACTTCATTCTGTATGTCATTCTATGTTTAAAAAGTATAAGTTAATCGTTTTGTATCTCTGTTTGTAGCTGGGTAAGAATAGATACATGTGCTCTGATTGGTGTATTCCAAACAAGCTTAGCACGGCTGAGATTCAACTCGTCGCCGGATCGCTGCTTGTGATCTCGTAAGCTCCTCAAGCTTTGTACCTAAACTTATGCCTCTAGTTAACAAGTCTAGTTTTAGTCTCTTTTGGGACCTCTGCTTCCTACAGTATACTGGATTCTGACTGCCTGTTCTCTTTAGCCCAGTCTGACTTCAACTCCGCACTTGGATTTCGGACCCCCCCTTGGACCTCTGCTTCACCCAGTCTCTGAGAGAGAGAACTGAGATCACTCCCCTCCATCTAAAGCTTGATTCCCCCTGACAAACCCAGTGCCGTCCTTCACTCCTGTTCAGCACAACCCCGAAGTAAGTAAAAAAAAATAAAGTCCTTTGGGCTTTTATACCCGAGCCTACAAGGCACATCGGGCTGGAGCTTATCCCCGGTTTCTATAGCATAAAGTGACTTAGGAGTTAAACTCCTCCTGGATAGGATGTTAGTCCATGGCAGGTTATCGTCCCAATATTTTACTGGTACCCATTTCTTGCTGCTGGGTGGACAGAGGCACACTTGCAGTTGGGACCTTGCCTGAGGGTCTTGGCACGGTGGGGGTCTGAGCGACCCTGAGAGCGCTCCGGAACTGATGCAACTGGGCTGCGCTGACCTAATCCCAGAGGAGCGCGAGCGGCAGCTAAAGGCAGGTGAGTGCCTCTATTGTGCCTCAAAAGATCACTTTTTGTCACAGTGTCCCGTGCAACCAAAAGGGGGAGCCCGTCGACATTAGCGGGGGTCTCGGCGGGTCAGATGGAAGTAAACATCAGAACCAGTCTTGTGCTGTCAGCCATACTTCAGTGGTTGGGGCAGTCGGTGGGGGTGCAAACGTTTATTGACTGTGGCGCAGAACAAAATTTCACTGATGGCTCTCTAGTTACTCAGCTTAAGCTACCGCTACAGAAGTTGTTTCAGGACCTTCAGGTCTCTCCTTTAAATGGACTTTGTTTTGCTACCATAACCCATCGCACTGCTCCGCTTCAGCTGACAGTTTCTGGTAACCATCATGAGGAGCTTGAGCTGCATGGTACGGACACACCCTGCTGCTGCTGGGTTACCCCTGGCTCCTCAAACATAACCCTAGCATTGACTGGGTTACAGGTCAGGAGTGGCGGAGAAGGTGTCTCACTCTGTGCCTTCAGTCAGCTGTTCCTCCTGAACCACCTAGCTCTCGCTCTCTGTCTGCTACTCCCGATCTCTCTGTACTACCCTCTGAGTATCATATTTGGCTGAGGTCTTCTGTAAGGATTGTGCTCTCTCTCTTCCCCCTATTCGGCCCTATGACTGCACTATTGACCTGCTCCCCGGTGCTCCTCTGCCCATGAGCCATCTTTATAAATTATTTCACCCGGAGAGAGAAGTGATGGAAAAATATATTTCTGATTCTCTAGCAGCTGGCATTATTCGACCATCTACTTTACACCTATGGGTGGGGTTTTTTTGTGGAGAAGAAAGATAAGTCTCTCCATCCTTGTATTGATTTTTGTAGTCTGAATAATATATCAAGAATAAATATCCTCTGCCGCTAATAAACTCTGCTTTTGAGTCTCTACAGGGAGCTACCGTGTTCTCCAAACTGGATTTACGTAATGCACACCATCTGGTGTGCATCTGAGAGCGGAAGATGGCCTTTAACACCCCCTGGGACACTTCGAGTACCTAGTCATGCCATTCAGGTTAACCAACGCCCCAGCAGTCTTCCAAGCTCTCGTTAATGACGTACTCCGGGACTGTCTTAGCAGGTTTGTTTTTATGTATCTTGATGATATCTTGATCTTTTCCTGCACTCTGGAGGAGCACCACTGTCATGTCCGACAGGTGCTGCAATGGCTGCTAGAGAATAAGTTATTTGTTAAGGCGGAGAAATGTGAGTTTCACGTTCCCACAGTCAGCTTCCTTGGGTTTATCATCAAGCGGGGGGAAGCTGAAGGAAGACAAAGAAAGGGTCACTGGATTGGTGACATCTCATGGTAATAACACCATTCTAACCCTTATTGACCGTTTCGCCAAAGCTGTGGACTTTGTACCTCTCCCCCGGACTTCCGTCCTTGTTTCAGATTGCCGAGCTACTAGTGCAGCATGTCTTTCGCCTACACGGGATACCTCTGGATGTCGTACAGCTCTTGGTGCTTCTGTGAGCCTCTCCTCTGGCTCTCACCCACAGACTAATGGGCAAATGGAGCAAGCCAACCAGGAGCTTGAGGCGGCTCTGCGTTGCGTGGCTTCAGCTAATCCTGCCACCTCGAGTGAGCATCTCCCTTGGTTAGAGTAGGCACATAATACCATGACCTCTTCTGTTTCTGGTCTGTCTCCATTTGAGGTGTCACTCAGCTACCAACTGCTGCTGTTCCCAGCTCAGGAAAAGGACCAAGCGGTTCCCTCCGTTCAGCATCACCTCAGGCGGTGTCAGCAGATCTGGAAGGCAGCCAGGCGGGCTCTCCTTAACACCACGGAGCAGAATAACTGGACGGCTAACCATCACCTGCGCTTGTCTCTAACCTACAACCCTGGAGAAAAGGTTTAGCTATCCACACATAACATTCCTCTGAAGTCTGCCTCTCATAAACTGTCTCCCAGGTTTATTGGCTTGTTTGAGGTCCTGTCACACTTCAATCCGGTAACTGTGTGCCTGAAGCTCCCCAGAGCCCTGGGGATCCACAGCTCTTTTCATGTATTTCAGCTCAAGCCTGTCACCTCCAGCAGCCTAAAAAATAGTAGTTCATCTTGAATTTGATGGCAGCAACGTGTCCCAAAAAAGCTGGGACAGGGCAACAAAAGGCTAGAAGGGTAAAGCAACATATGCTCCCCTCCAGACCAAATCTTTTTCAGGGAAGGACTTGCCTATTTCAGCAAGACTATGCTAAACCACATACTGCAGCTATTCCAGCAGTATCACTTCATAGTAGAAGTGTGGGTGATGAGCTGGCCTGCCTATAGTCCAGCCCTTTATCTTTTTATTAATATGTTACACAACATCCTGGCATTTTTAGGAATTAGGGTTGTATTTACAGTATACTTTCAATGCTTTATAGACGCTCTGCTGTAGGAATATGTTTTATACATGCAGCCTATTCAGTCAGATGTTAATAATATGACAAAATGACTCCCAGCATTAAAAAAGCAGCATACACTCAGATGGTGATTCAGAAAATGTAGAAATTCTTTTATGTTTGGTCCTGATTGGCTGCTGAATCTCTTTTACATTCATGGGGTTGCAGCTACTTTAATTCAGATCAGAGAATGGATCAATTATATTCATAATCTTTTATTTACCAGCAATATTCACCCGAGAACAGCCTTCCTGAAGAAGTAGTCACTTCACCAAATGTGAACACTTTCAAGAACCGTCTCGATGCACATTGGAAAAATCACCCACAGATGTTCAACTGGGAAGCCGAATGATCTGCACCTCGGTTGAAGTAGTTTGTTTAAGAAGATCTGGGCACAGAGGCTCAGCCTGCGCCCAGAAGCGATGTAAGGTGATGTAAGGTGAATAAAATTAATTTCATTTTGATCTGGCAACAAAATAAAGAGATTTCCACATGTCCTTCTTTATTGTATGGGACAGGATCAGCACTGACATACTGAGTAACCTGTAATGTGTAAATGTATCATGTTAAAGTTTCAGATCTCTGAAGTTCAGCTGTCTGGGAAACTGGAAAAATTCATTATCTTTAATTAACATATTTCACCACTCCACTGATGGAGTAAAGAAATGCTAATGCTTCCCATGATCAGTGATTTACTACAGCTTTGGTCTCTGCTCTTATTTGCAGCAACAGTGCTGTATTTTATATTGTGATATCCTTTATGATCGCTGCATCTGTAATGTCTCTGATTGGAGGAGACAGTGCTCAGCTGATCTATTTTGTGCATAAAACACCCTCAGCTGTCCTTGTGCTCTCTGTCCTTCTCCTCTGCTTGAATTCCTTGTGCTGCTTTGAATTTCTGATTTGCTTTTTTATTTTGTGTGTTTGGACTGTTCTGCACAATCCATACAATGGGCAATCTGTGGCAGGTACAGTTTGAATAAAATTATTGATTGATTGACTTAAAAGCTGTTCTATAAGACAAGGTTTGAGGAGTTACTTAAAAGTAGTAAGTTTGCTAAGCTTAATTTCTCTGGTAAAGAGTAACAGAGCTGAGGGGCTTTGACAGAAATATTAATATTTCATTATGAGGCATGCTGTGGGAGCAGTTAGGAGTGTCTGACCCGAGGAACACAAGCAGCAGCTTGGTTCTTAAGGTGTGACTAAATCTATAATGTTGGTAGAAAATTAATTAAAAGTTTGAAATCAATTCTGGGTGTAACAGGTAGCCAGTGTAGTGCAGCGAAGATACGAATGATGTGGTCTCTGAATTTGTTAAGTCTTGCAGCTGAGTTCTGAACGAGCTGGAGGCAGCAGAAGCACTTTTTGGCCAAGACCCAAGTAGAGGGAATTATTATAGTTCAACGTGATGAGATGAAAGCATGGATGACTTCTTCAAGGTCCACTTGAGATAATCTTAATTACCTTATAGCCTAACTGGAGTAAGCATGAGTGTATGACCTTGATAATTTGTGAGTTAAAACACAGCTCAGAGTCAAGGATAACACCCAAATTGCAAGCAGAATTCCTAACGTTGGAGGTTTTTTCCAAATTACTGGTCATGTTTGGGATGCCAGATAAAAGGTCTTTGGGCTTGGATTTATTGAGCCGAAGGCAGTTTGGTAACATCCAGCATTTAACGTTAGAGAGATGCTTCATGAGATTTGAGATTGAAACTACATCATTACCTGTCAGCGGAACATATCCAACACTTAACACACACTACGATGCTTTACTGCAGAGCACAACACTTCACAGTGTTTTACTGAGGTGTCACTGCTCTGGTTATAAAAAGAGTCTGATTGTATAGACAGAGGCACAGCTTGAATCCAGGTAAGGCAGGCAACTGCTTTAGGCCCCGTAGGACTGCTAAACTTTCTGGCACTGTGCAAAGTTTGTAATGACAGCAGAAGCGACATGACTGCACTCACTCCTACTGCAACATACTGTTCAAATAAACCCAATGATAACAATGAAATCCACTCAACACAAAAGAAGAGGCGCTCTCCTTCTAGGAGTGAAAAAAGAAAATAAGACAGTGGTGAGAGGAGCTGAGAATGATTCAAGTTAATGCTACATAACTAAATGTTGCTAGTCTAGCCTTATCTGTGGGGGAGAGACACTTAAGTAAATAACTTCCACCAGCATCACAATGTTTCTGTTCTTTGACGTTTAATATGAGTTAATGCAGCTCTCAGAGCAGCTCTGCTGGCTGAGACGTAACCGATGTGACACAACTGCAACTGTGTGTTAGAATACAGACACTAGTGGTTACAGTATTAACGCTTCGTAACCAGTTAACTTGGTGTCAGGCATTGTTACTGAAATAATCTGCTATTTCTAGAGGAATGTTTTACCTCTGGTTTTATAGGACAGACATTTGGATGAGAAATCGCCCAATTTGGGCCGTGCTTTCTAGTGAACTGATGAAATGGTAAATAGACTGGTGCTTTTAGGGCACTCTTCTATTCTAACTGAGCACTCAAAGCACATTTTACTACATGTCTAATTCACATACATGCATACCACATACATTGATACAGTCCATTATTCTATGCCTTTTAGTGGATTTAACTGTCACACACACATTCACACTCCGATGGATGCATCGGGAGCCATTTGGGGTTCAGTACTTTTCCCAAGGATGCTTTGGCATCTAGACTGAAGAAGCCAGGAATCGAACCGCCAGCTTTCCTGTTAGAGGACAACACGCTCTCCCTCCTGAGCCACATCCATCCCCAAAGCTCTGTCCCAGCCAGCTGTCAAACCACAAATGCTAATTATGAATTTAGTGTAGATGGAAAAAATGTGGACTTTAAATTACTAAGGTAAATGGCCTGGTACTTATAAAGTACCTTTCTACTTTAACTGAGCACTCAAAGTGTTATTTTACTACAAGCCTGTGCACACACATTTAAAAGCACTTTGGGTACAGTAAAAAAGCGTTATAGAAGTATCAATCCATTTACCGTGCTTTCATTTAACTATCACACTCACACTCCAGTGGATGCATCAGGAATAATTTGGGGTTCAGCCGTCAACATTCCAGTTCGAGGGCAACCAGCTACAGTCTTGGGGAGTAGTAATATTGCCATGTAGTAATATACCTTATCATTGTGCGATCAAACTCTGCTCTCAGAAAAGGCACACGCAGTGCCAACCTTGTTGTATACTCCTGAGAAAAAAACTGCTTTAATATGAATTAAGGTAAATAGCAGCTACATCCAATGTGATTAATTGATCAGCCAGTGTGAGCACCTCTATAAATAAAACTTTGTTTTGCAGTTCCCTGCTTTGGAGCATTCAGGTGTGTTTAAACGCAATGCCACAATCATCCCAGGAGTGGACATCCCAGCAAATTCAGCCAAAAGGCATAAGGCAATGCTCAGAGAAACTGCAATAAACCCAAGAGCTACTGTACATCTCAGACTCTACATGTATCAGTTTAGCGTGATAAATTTAAAGTACACAACAGTACAACTGGAAAAAAAGACAAGCATGGCTTGTTCGGAAGGTTTGCCAGGAGAAATCCTCTTCTTTCTGAAAACATGGCAGCACATCTTGGGTTTGCAAAGCTGCATCTGAACAAACAATAAGACTTCTGGAACAATTAATTAAGAGTAATTAAGTATATTGATTCAGACCATAGCTGAGATGCTTGGCCATAATGCACAGCATCACATTTGTAGAAAAACAAACACAGCATATCAGCACAAATACATCATACCAACTGTCAGCACGGTGGTTGACGGCTGATGACTTGGGCTTGTTTTGCAGCCACAGGACCTGCCCAACAAATATGCACTTTTGGGCCCCAGGTGGTGCCAATGCAAGCTGTCCTACACGGTCTGCAGTTGGTAGCACACTGCAGGCCCCAGTACTGTTACAAAATGTGGGGAACATGTGGACCCTATGGTGTAGGGCCTGAGTGGGGCCCCAGTAGGGCAGCCCAGTAGGTTTAAAGTGGTCTGCCCATACTCAGTAGAGAGAGGGCTGTAGTGGGGCCCATTGTGGGCCTACACCTAGCCCAGAGTATGCCCACACTCTAGATGTGGGCTGGCCCACCCTGTGCCCACATTTTATATCAGTACCTGCGCCCACAGTGTGCTGTCTGCGTTGACCCAACAGTGCTGGGCCTCTTCTTTCTAGTGCATGCCTCCACCTCTGCAAGCTCTTCTTCACCTCCTCCCTACTCTCACTACAGATCACCATAACCTCTGTGAACATCATAGTCCACAAAGACTCCTGCCTGACCTCATCTGTCAACCTATCCATCACAGGTGCAAACAATAAGGGACTTAGATGGGGCCTGATGTAATCACAAACCTGCTTTGAACTCCTCCATCACTCCTACCACACCTCACCACTGTCTCACTGTCCTCATACATGTCCTGCACCACCTTCACATACTTCTCTGCCATTCCTGACTTCCTCGTACAATTCCACAGTTTCTCTCTTGGCACACTATCATATGCTTTCTCTAGATCCACAAAGACACAGGCACTTCTGACCTTCTCTATACTTCTCCATCAACACTCTCAAAGCAAACATTGCATCTGTTGTACTCTTTCTTGGCATGAAGCCATACTGCTGCTCGCTGATGGTCACCTCTCTTCTTAACCTAGTTTCATCAGCTTGATCCCTCTGTAGTTACTGCAGCTCTGCACATCACCCTTATTCTTGAAGATTGGTACCAGTGCATTTCTTCTCCATTCCTCAGGCATTCTCTCATTCTCCAAGACTGTATTAAACAATGTGGTTAAAAAGTCCACTGCCCTCTCTCCTAGACATCTCC
>VUQH01081357.1:15438-28829 GCA_015106775.1 Etroplus canarensis | reverse complement strand
TCCCTCCTCTGAACATGTCCAAACCATCTCAGCCTTGCCTCTCTGACTTTGTCTCCAAACTTCTCAACATGAGCTGTCCCTCTGATGGACTCATTTCTAATCCTGTCCATCCTGGTCACTCCCAGTCAACATCTCAACATCTTCAGCTCTGCCACCTCCAGCTCCACTTCCTGTCTTTTTGTCAGTGCCACTGTCTCCAAACCATACATCATAGCAGGTCTCACTACCGTCTTGTAAACCTTCCCTTTCACTCTTGCTGCTATCCTCTGTCACAAAGCACCCCTGACACTCGTCTCCACCCACTCCACCCTGCCTGCACTCTCTTCTTTACCTCTCTTGTGCTCTGTCCGTTGCTTTGGATGGTTGATCCCAAGTATTTAAACTCATCCACCTTCGCCACCTCTACTCCTTGCATCTTCACTGTTCCACCTGCCTCCCTCTCATTCACACACATGTACTCTGTCTTGTTTCTACTGACCTTCATTCCTCTTCTCTCCAGTGCATACCTCCACCTCTCTAGGCTCTCCTCCACCTCCTCCCTACTCTCACTACAGATCACAATGTCATCTGCAAAATCACATTATAGTCATAATAGCAATTAAAAAAACAAAATGCAGCAACATTTTGAACAAATACTTTTCCAATGCCACAATTTTATTAGTAGCTAATTCTAGTATTCAAGTAAACTTATATGGATTCTGTTTGTTTTAATGGATTTTATTGGTGTTTCAAGAGCAAACAAATCGGGATATAAAGGGGTTTGCATGCATGTCACCGTGCTGACAAAACCTCTGTTTTATGCTTTACTTCTAAGTACAAACACATTTTTGCAGAACTTTTTCTGACAGCATTCACAGTATTAGCATTTGTATTTTTGAGAACCGATAATTTAGATTACAGTGTATGTCTCCTTAGTATAGTGGTTTTTACATTTGCCTCACAAATGAGAGGTCCCTGGTTTGAGTTCAGGTGGGGACACAAGCCTGTCCCACTGTGGGAGGGTTTTGTAAGAAGGCCATTGTGTGTAAAATGTAAAATTACCTATGGGGAATTATCTGCTGTAGTGACCCCTTGGGGATTTAGTCTTGGGGCCCATTTAATACAGCAGCTCTGGGTGTGGGTTTAACTGCCGCCCCTGCGACCCAGACCCAGCAGAAAATGGATGGATGGCCCATTTAATACTGGGTTCAGGGCCTTTTCTAGGATTTATTAAATGGGGTGGCATGGCGGGACCAAGAACAAGGCAGGGAGAGCACATGAAATGAGAATACTTAATCAGAAATAAAACCAGTATTAAAAATTGGTGTAAAGATTTTTGAGTATGATTTTCATGCTCATGTGCATCCCTGTGTCCTGTTAAAGGTTTATTATGTTAGTAATGCTGCCCAAAAGTTTAAAAAATGTTCAATGTCTTGCAAAGTGGGGAGAAAGTATTTGGACTTCATACTTCAGAAAAATTATTTAAACTTTATACTTCAGGAGAAGTTATAATCCTACTTAAGTAGCTTAATAGTGCACAAGTTATTTTATAAAAAATGTTTTAAATACATAAAGTAAACATACTCATTACCTAGAATGAACTTTCAGGATCACATACATTATGTGATTGGATCATAATTATTGATTCATTGATGTTTAAAGTTGCAACTTTTGATTATTTTAATTACTTAGACATTGCTTGGTATCTTGATCAATCCCATCCATCCATTTTCTTCTACTCATCCAGTTCAGGGTTGCAGGGGGCTGGAGCCTATCCCAGCTGCCATGGGGTAAAAATCAGGATACACTCTGGACATCTATCGCAGGTCTAATACATACAGACAACCATTCACACTCACATTTGGCTGCTCTCTTGTATTTTCCCCAAGGGGTCGCCACAGCAGATTAATCCGCATTGGTAATTTGGCAGATGTTTTACACCAGATGCCCTTCCTGAGGCAACCCACCATGGGTGATAGGGGCTTGTGTCCCCACCTCGAATTGAACCAGGGACCTTTCACTTTTAAGGCAAATGCATTAACCGCTACACTATGAGGACACTCACATTCACACCTATGACTAATTAAGAATCCCTAAACCCATGCATGTCTTGGAATTGTGGGAGGAATCCAGAGTGCATGGAGGGAACCCACAAAGGGACAGGGAGAGCATGCAAACTCCACACAAAAAAGCCCCAGCTGGAGGCAACAGTGCTAAGCACCATACTGCCCAGCTTGACCTACAGTAATGTAATATATCTACAAAATAATAAGCACCTAGACCTTTAAAATAATTGTATAGAGTACAAACTACAATATTTTCATTGAAAATCTAGGACTTTCTGTTTCTACAGTAGAAACAGAAATTAGCATAACAAAGAAATACTTGCTAAAGTATAAGAGCGTTAAACTTGTCCTTCAGTGAAGTACTTAAGTAAATGTACTAAGTTACATTCCTACCCCTCCTGCCCATGCTCTCATCCAGTGGTGTTGGGCATTGTAAGATTAAGAGTATTTTTCTTCTTCTTTTTTCGGCTGCTCTCATTAGGGGTCGCCACAGCGGTATATTATGAACCTGCATTTTGGATTTGGCACAGATGCCCTTCCTGACGCAACTCTCCCAACACTAGGAGTACACTTGTGTGTGTGTGTGTGTGTGTGTGTCCCCTGTGGCTGGGTTCATTTTAAAATTAACTAGTATTAGTATCAGTACTGCCAGCTATATGACCAGCTAGACGACCGGCAGTGAATGAACACACCGGAAGGGATCAATATATAGACCACCGGCAGTACACGAAACTATTCTGGGACATCAGTATATTGAGGTCCGGCAGTACAAGGGTTAAGAGTACTCTGGGCCAATTGAGGGGGGGGGCCATATTTCAGAGGGGGACAGTGACACCTCCCCTCGGCCGCATTATTTTGGTTCCTGTCCCTATTTATGGGCCCTTTCATCTCAAATAACCCATGACATGATGCATAGGAGTTTTCCATTTTAAGAGCGTAAAAAAGTCAACTGGGTAGCTCAACTTTTGTGGAGACTAAAACTCTTATTTCACACTTTAACTCTTTTTTTGCTTTTATTTTAATCTTTTTTTCCAGTCTCTTTTGTTATTACTGAGGGTAACTAATGATGACTCTGTCAGTACATTTGGATAATTATAATTTTCTAAATTAGCTAGCTGCTGTACTAGTTATGTTGCAAATACAACACTCATAGTCGGATATACCTTTGTAGAGTTTGTGGAAGTTTTTGTGAAGGTAATTCATTTTACAATACCTATAGTCTTAACTCTTTGTGGAACCTTGTTTGCTTAACGAGGGCAGAAGAACAAGTGAGTGGTTTCAGTTATCTGAAATAGTGGTTTACCTTGAGGCAAATCCAGGTGTGACTTCGGACATTGTGTAAATGTGACACAGATGTCATGACAAATTTGACATCTGGCCCATATTTGGTGGATCTGCAGCTGAGTCACTCTCAGTCACCGTCAACCAGATGTGGTCCATGTTTAGGCCAAGCAGTCATTGCTTTTTGGCATATGGCTCCAGCTGGACCGAGAATGTCAAAGTTATTTGTTGGGAAGGGTTTACTAGTGGTGTTACGAACCAAAAATCTATTATAAGGAAAAGCTAGTGGCAGGTATTGCAAATAAAAACTTCAAGCACACATGATTAGTAGCACCTTCATCTGATAGTACAAGCAAAAAGAAGAGCTGACAGTTATGTCAAATTTCAGATATGCAGTCTTTTGTACAGATATGAATATATTTATGCCTTGTGCAGAAATATTTGAAAAACACTGAATTAAAAAAAATCAAAGTCAAGTCAGTGACAATTAACCTTAGTAACACAGTGTCATGGGGTGAGTGTCGAGGCGAGGTGAGGTGTGGCGTGGACCCACAATGCAGTACCACAGAGACACGCTGATAACTAAAAAAGGCTTTATTTGCCAATCAGGGAAACCAGTCCAAAACCAAAACCACCCGGGAAGAAAGCCGGGAGAAATAATCCAAGGGGGAAGGTACTTGACACAGGCAGGGTGACGGTGACGGCGACAGCACAACAATGACATAGACAGCGACAATGACCGGACAGGGGAGAGACAAGGAGACAAAACTTAAATAGACGGAGACAACCAATGAGAGGACGACAGGTGGGAGGGGACACAGCTGAAACGACTAAGGAAGGGAAGAGCAGGGGGGACCAGACGGACTACCGAAATAAGACGCAGGGACCAGACGCAGACAGAGACGGAGACCACTAACATAGGAAACCAGGCAGGGCATGGGGCAAAAGGGAACGAACAGAACTCAAAACCAATCACAAAACCCAAACTAAAGGGCGGACCATGACACACAGGCTGAAATCCATCACTGAAGGCAGATTGTTGGTCTTATTAAACTAAAATACAATCCATTCGGAACACTTTAAAAGTAAGAGGAACATTAGGAGAAAAGGAAATCTAGGAACATTAGTAACTTAAGGATAGGTCAGAAAAATTGAACTCCACAAAAAGGTCTGCAGGTCAAAGTCAGAATGCACTCAATGTGATATGATTTTCTTGGTGTCATCCTTATAGTGCATGAACGTGACCTTGAAGCAGATATCGAGGGAGATACAAGCGGGGATGTTAGAAACCTCCTTACAGCTCTTTTGCAGGTAAGTGGCCCTGACTTTCTACTCCACTCATGTAACTAAATTCCTCCCATCTGTCTCTGGACTGAAATTGAGCTCACTTTCCCTGTGCCAAGCCATGCCCCATAAACACACACATACACACACACACACACACACACACACACACACACACACAGGCCACTATCCAGACACCCTCTCATTAGTAAAACAGAGGCCAGATAAAGTTGCTTGAATCAGAGACAGGCCTTAGTAAGGAGTAAAAGTCATTTTCATCCCCCCTTCCAGGGCAACAGAGATGAGACCTACGAGGTGGATGAGGATCTGGCTGAACAAGATGCTGTTGCCCTCTTTGAGGTAGAGTTTCAGTTTTAAATACTCCTTCATACCAGTCTAATGACAGATTTATTAAACCTGAACAATATTAATATCCTCTAATCTCATGTAGGCTGGTGAGGGTCGATTTGGGACAGATGAATCTACCTTCAGCTACATCCTGGCCACCAGAAATTACCTGCAGCTCCAGGCCACCTTCAAGATATATGAGCAGGTAGGTATTCTTGCCCATAGCTGCAGTGATATTGCGTGTCAGCTTGCAAAAATCACTGTTAGCAGTCCCTGATAACTCCTAACAAATTGCTAATGAGAAAACTTTGTGTATGTTACACTTTTAAGACATTTCCAGTGTTTAGACTCAGCTAGTCATTTTCTCTACAGCTCTCTGGAACTGAAATCCTGGACGCCATTGAGAACGAGACATCTGGGACACTGCAGAAATGCTACACTGCTCTTGGTTAGTATGAAGTAGAACACTTTTAATAATAATAAATGAGTGTATTCTTGATGATCAGAAAATTACTTTATTCCTGGAGTCCATTTAAAATGAAGTAAACTACTAGGGTTTTTTTTCTAATTGTAGCATACTTCTGTATACCACATGTCAGGACTTTATGTAAACTCCTTTTGTGCTATATAACTAAAAGGCTGGGGAAGGTTTTTAATAAGCAAACCGTATGGTGCATATTTAATTTGACTGGAACAACAGGAATTGCTGCTGCAGGAACATGAAGTTCATAACCTCCTGTGGAATTTAATGAAACCCTTTCTCCCTCCTCACAGTAAGATGTGCTAAGAACCCTCAGCTCTACTTCGCCAGACGTCTGAATGACGCAATGAAAGGAGCAGGCACTGATGAGGACACCCTGATTCGCATCATTGTGTGTCGCTCCGAGGTAATTGGGCTGGAGTTTAGTAAGGATGTTAAAGCTCAGTTCTAGTGAGGCAAGCAAAGGCATTTTGATTAATTAAAGAATAGTGTGTGAAAACATTTTTTTCTTTTTGGTTTGCATATAGTTTGCTTACTTGGATACAGTATAAACTGGGTGAAATCCATAAACTGCAATTAACATGGGTCTACTCACTTTTGGAGCTAGCCTCAAGTGGTCATTGCTGGAACTTCTGACACTTCCACCTTGGCCTCAAGTTCGCTGCTTCGTGAAATCAGTTTGCTGTATTAATGTGACATCTATAACACCTGTTTAGTCTCAGGCATAACCCTTAACGTAGCTATGTTTTGAAACAAAGGCATACTTATTGATGGGAAAAAAAGGTGCTTTCACTCTTTTGAGTTGTAGTGCCCTCATAATTTGTTTTTATTTGTCATTCTTATTTTCTACTTTCTTGTAATTGGCACAAAAATTATCACATGGTTTTTAAAAGGCATCACAAACTTCCATAATTGTGATAGCACAGCTCTCATCATAGCAATTATGTATTTATATCTGAGGGGCCACAAATTCCAATACACAGAGAAATTTATGACCTCCACTAAAAACTGCAGTGCCAACCCCTTTGGTAATTACTATCAATATAAAACACAGGATAAAAGATGATAAAAAGAGTGGCAGTGTAGCTGTTGTTACTAAACAGGTCACAGAATGTTGCCTGTGTTTTTACAGCATTAATGTACTTGGACTTCAGTCAGATATGTAGCCGTGGAAACTGGCTGTTCATTTGCTAAAAAATGTGCTTTCTCCTGCACAAATCTAGTTTTTCCCCATCCCCTTTTTCCAATGACATAAAAGATGTTTACTTTTACAATTTACAAGAGATTTTTTTGTATTACACTTCATAAAGCTTTTATGCCAAAATATTCACAAGTATATAACATTTAAGAAATAAATTAGTCCAGAATGTGAATCAGGTTACTACATGGAATACAAATTATTTACACTTGGTACTGAATATTTCCAACTCAGTAAATTCCTCTGGATTGACTTCTGGCAGGCTTGACATACAGTAAAGTGCACTTGTGTTGTTTTGTTTCTTTTTGTCAACAGTATGATTTGGAGACCATCAAAGACATGTACCTGGAGAAATACGATGTGTCCCTGAAGGACGCCCTGAAGGACGAATGCAGCGGAGACTTTAAACGTCTCCTTCTGGCTATTTGCCACTAAAAGCCACAGAGGCAGGCAGGACTGAGGGTTTTCTAACAAACTAATTTCACTCAGTCTCTCTGTATCACATTATGAAGGGAGCAGGAGGGTGGTGAGGTGATTAAATAATTAACTTGGCCCACGTCTTCTCCAAATGAAGTTACTGTGAATGTGGGTGGCTCTCTGTTTTTATCTCTTTAACAGACTTCAACCTTGATTTTTTTTATGTAAGATTTATCACTGAATGAAACTGTTTCTGATAATTACTGCCCATTTCTTAGTCATTTTTTATCCTTAAATTAAAAAAATGAAAACAGTATTTATATCATGGTTAGTATAAAGTAAAGCATCAAGATTTCTACAATACTAACGGGAGTCAGCTGTAGTCACACAGGATCAGTTATGCTGGGCGTGGTGTGATCAGGCGGTTTAAAACTTAATAAGGTAATGACTTTACAAGCATAATACCTTTTTTGCTACATGGTTCTGCTGCATTTGCTAATGTATTGAGACCTTTGTGTAAGTATTATACAGTTTTAGCTCCAATAATTCTTTGACCTTTTTGACCCTCCATGCTCCAAACTCAGTGACTGTTAACCTGTTATAACTATAATGCAATCACTCAGTTTTGTGCTTTTAAATGAAGAAATGTGAAAGTTTGTGTTGAGGGAATATTAACTGGTATCATGAAGGCTATGCAATGTTGTAAATTGATTTTCTGGACTATATTCATAGCTGATCCACAGCAGAGATGATATATTTTATCAGTTGCCCCTTGAAAGAAACTATATCTTGATTTACATTATGTTGCCTTTTTTTTAATCCTGTTTAGCAAGAAAAGACTTGACAAATCCAAAAACACCTCGCCTTGTTATATATTTTTTTATTATATGACTAACACAGAAAAGTGATTAATATATAGCATTGTTTAGTTTACTGTAGGCTAGAGGTTATGTGAAAAGGAACCTGATAGTGTTCAACATTTGGAAAATCTGATGTCTGTGTTGTTTGTGTGTCTATTTATGGCAGCTGAGATTTATTGTGATGGATGACCACTATTGTAATCATTTTGCAACAAGCTGTGTAGATACTCAAGTGACATACAGTACATGAGATAGCCACATCACTTGGATATTAGCCTCTCTATAGCCAAAGAATTTTAGTCTGCTAATAAATTAACTGTAACATCATCATGGCTGGTTGTATTTATATTGCACTAATCGAAACAGTGGCTTAAGATGTACATTTGCCACATTATATGTCATACTTTTTACATACTTGATGTTTGTCTCCACCCACACCACCCTGCCTGCACTCTCTTCTTCACCTCTCTTGTGCACCGTCTATTGCTTTGGATGGCTAACTCCAGGTATTTAAATTCTTCCACCTTCACTACCTCTGCTCCTTGCATCTGTCTCACTCTCATTCACACACATGTATTCTGTCTTACTTCTATTGACTTTCATTCCTCTTCTCACCAGTAAATACCTCCACCTCTGCAGGTTCTCTTCCATCTGCCTTCCTACTCTCACTGCAGTTTACTGGGGTAAACCTCCTTTTATGGTCATTGGCCCATCGCTATTTCCCATAAGACTGACTAGAAAATTGCATCCATTTTGTGGGGTGGCTGTGGCTCATGGGGTAGAGTGGGTTGTCTTCTAACAGGAAGGTTGACAGTTTTTGATCCCTGGCTTCTCCAGTCTACATGCCAAAGTGTCCTTGGCCAAGACAATTTCTGTCCAAAATGGTTTTGTCAGTCTTTGATATTCCTGTATGTAAATTGTTGAGAAATTCAGATATGGTTAAAAAATGAAAATCAGGTAACCTGTACAGTTTATTGTATTTTAAATTAAATGTACCTTCAGCTGCTCCCTTGTATTCTCCCCCAAAGGTTAATGTGCCAAAAGCACATTAATCTGCTTTTGGCAAAAGTGACACAATCCCCCATGGTGAGAGGGGTTTGTGTCTCCAACTGGTATCAAACCAGAAGCTTTTGCTTGTAAGACAAATGTGTACACCACTACACTACAGGGACACTGTATTATCAAGTTACATATTAAATTTTCAGGCTACCTCCCAGCATTACTTTGTCCCACACAAACACAGTGTTTGTCCCACATTTAGTTTGTTGGGATCCGGTCACCCAGGGGTAGCCGATGTCAAGTGTACTCCTATTGCTGGTCCCAAGACCAGGTAAATGGGGAGGGTTGCATCAGGAAGGGCATCTGCTGTAAAATCTGTGCCAAATCAAATATGCAGAGTCATAATGGATTGTTTGTGGCCCGGGTTAAAAATGACCACCTCCAGTGCCGTTTGCTAACAGGATGCCCTAGGAAACTATGGTACTGTTGGCCGATATAGTGAAGGACATGCAGAGGGTTGGTGAAAGAGGATGCGAGGGACAGGGTGAGATGGAGACAGATAATCCGCTGTGGCAACCCCGAACAGTTCCCAAGTTCACAAGTTGGATACTGCACTTAGGCCTTGTTGATGTGGCCTCTGTGCAGCTCCTCTTCTGTTTTGTTGTTCTTCTCACAGGAGGTGACATCATACATCCTAACCACTGGCAGACTGCGTATCCACATCTGCCCCTTCGTAGTCATTTCTGTTGAAGATCACAAATTCCACTCTGTAGTCAGTCTTCATCAGTTGATGAAGATGTAATGTAATATGTTTTTTCAGATGAAAGGAGCAGCCGAAAGAAGAAGAGGGGGGATCTGGTCACCCTACCTGGGGCCCCATGCCACCCCCTTTAAAATTTTCTGGAAACGGCCCTGGTTGGGAGCAGAGTTAGCCGTTACAGAGCTCCTTGGTCTTCTTTTGGGCGCAAATGATTCTTTAATGGACGCATGCTGGATTTGTTACTCTTGCTGAAAAATGACAGCGTAGATGCCAGCATTCAGTTTTCCATTAATTAAACGAGTGATGAGAAGGTCGACTTTCCGCGGAGCACCTGAAGGCAGCGCCGTGTTCCCATGGCGTCACGGTGACTCCGCCCCTCTGCCAGACATGCATGTTGTAGCTTCTCTCTCTCTCTTTCACACGCCTCTGTTTATATTTGCCCGAAACGGGGTGATTTACACGAAGTGACATTTCAGCTCACAACGGCACAAACACCCGGACATCCTCACCTCCACCTTTACCCGCTGGACTCTCTTAAAGGTACGTTGTCCCGTGTGTTTCACGGGCTTTGTTGCTCCCTTTCCCCCCCTTTTTTGCTGGTAATTACAGTCATTAGCATCCATCTTGGTAGGAGCTAATTAAACCTTCTGCAAGGAGACATGCTTAGCCCTTTGCAGCCTTCTAAACAGGGCATATTTGTGTGTTTTATATGCTTTATAACTTCTGTCAGGCCAAATATGCTTTTTTAAAATAGTTGCCAAAAACATGTATGTTTCTGTAAGAGCTAAAAATTGCATGCCTCCATGCATGTGTTTCACCTACGTTTTTCTGCTAATCGCTCCAGACACTGGTAGTTTATTTCCCTGAGACTAACTGGCATATTAATGCATTTAAGAGTTAGATTAATCACTGCAGCAATAACTCACTCACTTGTGTTTGGGTGCTGCAGTTGAAGTAAAACAGTGATGTTCATTTCCTCCAATTAACATCAGCAGATAAACTGCTGTGATTCAATATATTGCATCCGTGTATCAACACCAAAGCCTGCCAGTGCATCTCAATAAAAACATTGGTGCTGTTGTAATATTTATATAACCATTTAAACTGTTGGCATTTTTTCCATTCTCTCCTGACAGGTATCTGTTGATGCAAGAATTAATTTAGATGTATCACAAACTACTTTCTTGGGTTGATTTTGTGTGCGTTGATTTTATAAACCCAGTGTACACTGTATGGGTAGGAGGACTGGACCACACTTCATGATCATTGAATTCAGTTATCTCATCAAGTCCAGTTGCCACAAGTGTATAAAATTGAGCCCTTAGACATTCAGTCTGCCTTTACAAACATTTGAGAAGGAATGGGTCATTCTACAGAGCTTGCTGAATTCCAGCAGCATACTGTAACAGGATACCACAGCTGCAACAAGTCAGCTGGTGAAATTTCTTCTCTCCTAGATATTCCGCTATTAGCTGTAAGTGGTATTATTGCAAAGTGGAAGAGTTTAGGAATCACAGCTGCTCATCGCTGAAGTGGCAGGCCACATGCAGTTACAGAACGGGGCTGCCAGGTGCTGAGGTGCATAGTGCGTGAAAGTTGCCAGTGCTCTGCTGAGTCAGTAACTGCAGAGTTCCAGACTTCACAGAGAGTTGAGCTGAGCAGCTCCATGCAAGCCTTACATCACCAAGCACAATTCCAAGTGCAGCAGAGTGGCTCAATGGTTAGCACTGTTGCCCACTGCCACTGCACTTGGACGAGTTTGGTTTTGGTGAATGCCAGGAAATTGTTACCTTCTTGACTGCACTGTGCCAACTGTAAAGTGTGGTGGAGGATGGATAATGCTATTGGGTTGTTTTTCTGGAGTTGGCCTGGGCCTCTTAGTTCCAGTGAAGGGAAATTTCAATACTTCAGCTTACCAAGACATTTTGGACAATTCTGTGCTTCTAACTTTGTGGGAAGTTTGGGGAAGGCCATTTTTTGTCCCAAGTTCACAAAGCAAGGCCCATAAAGACATGGTTATATGAGTTTAATGTGGAATAACTTGACTGGCCCACAGAGTCCTGATCTCAACCCAATCCAACACCTTTGGGATGAATTACTATGGAGATTGTGAGCCAGGCCCTCCCGTCCAGCATCAGTGTATGAGCTCACAAATGCTCTTCTGGATGAATGGGCAAAAATTCCCAGAGACACACTTCAAAATCTTGTAGAAAGCCTTCCCAGATGAGTGGAAGCTGTTTGGCTGTGAATGTTTTTTTTATTGTCAAAAGCAGTGCAAACAATGAAATGATGTAAGGGGGGGACAAACTCTATATCTCATTATACTCTTATAGACTTAGAATGGGATTTCTTAAAGGCTCATGCAGGTGAAATGTGTAGGTGGCCCAGTACTTTTGTATGTATACTGTATAAGACATCCTGTACTACATGTATAAATGAAAGATGCTACTCAGTTGCATTGTGGGTAATGTAGGCTTAAGTGTTTTTTTCCAGTTCTGGATGGACTAAAGTCTCAGAGAAAGACTTGCATTTCCCACAGAATATTCCATTTATAGCCATTCTTTCTTTGGTTCATTTAACTGTTTAAGATTTAGACATTAGATATGAGATAATTTTTGCCTTTATTGCATTGTTGTCCTCCATGCTACATTTGATGAAAGGTTTCCATCTGAGTGTCAGCTTCATTGATAGAAACCAGGTTTGAGTTCATTGTATTTCTTTTGTAAATTGTCAGCAGTTCGCCTTCCTATCCTTACAGTTTTTCTGGTTTCAACACAGAACTAAGCGAACCCTTCAAGTCAAGTAAATTACAGGGTACGCATATGTAAACAGTGCAGGCAGCGTCAGATACTTGATCCTGCTGAGGTTCAGTAGAAATGTTTATCAAAGCTTCCTTTAGCTCTAGAAACAGCTACACTTGAAACTCCAACCTGAAGTCTGTGACATTAAACACAAACATCAATTCAAAATAAGAGCTGTTTATTTAGAAAAAGCTTCTCCACTCTGAATTTCCCCTCCAAAGCTTTCCTGAAAAGCTTTGATTCATAAACTGAAGTACCATACATGTTCATGAGCCAACAAATTACATAAAGGAAATGAAAGTGGTGGGGGACATAACAAGGTCCTAAAGCTGAAATACGATATATCGAAAATCTCTGCTGATTCTTAATCAATGATTAACTTGTGCTTGATTCATCACATTCAACTGAATGCATTAATGTCATGAACTTGTATGGTACTTGATTAATAAATGATGAAGCCTTTAGTGGTTTTGTTGATTAGGCACAAAGGTAAAAGCATTGTTCAAGCCAAACAGACACAGCTAGGTTTATTTGTCAATCATTAATCATCGAATATTAACTTAGGGGCCACAAACCTGGTGATGTCATGAAAAGCTCAGACCACTTAATGAAGTTTCTATGAAACCAGTGTTGCTCATTTAACTGCAACACTCAAGCTCTGATCAGCATGACTTTCATTATAATGAGGGTAAAAATACCAGTATCTGCATTAATTGACTTAATGCATTGTTATTTATATATGCTCACAAGTTGCTGTTAAGTCATACATATTCCTCATAACTGTGCAACAGCAGCCAAAGCATGAAAAACCACTAGGCTGAGGGAACATCAAAACAAATATATAACCACCCAGTCATGTGGCAGCAACTTAATGTATTTAGGCATGTAGAGATGGTCAAGACGACCTGCTGAAGTTC